>FXXK01002373.1:2052-16962 GCA_900184695.1 Betula pendula | reverse complement strand
CCTGTAGAGGATAAAAGTCAATAACTGCAACCGTCTCGTGAAGGAAAGATTCTTTGAAATCCATGAATCAATGCGGCTCATAATCTTGTTGATCAATTCTTGACAATCTGCATATGTAAGTCTGGTGCATATCAAAAGGACACCAAGGTAATGAATAGGAAGTTTGCCTTCCTCATTTGTAGACTTGTTGACAACTGGTTCTTTACCCAATCAAAGACCTGAAGTGATAGCTTTGAAACCTAGAAGCAAACTTCTGCAACATTTGCTTGATTACATTGACTGATCTTAAACTCGCTTCCGAGAAGTTGAGCAAGTCATCAGCAAACCAAAAGTGCGTAAGTCTCAACTTTGAACATGTATAATGGAATTTGAACCTTGCATTTGCCCTTTAATGATCTTCGATGAGTTTAGAGAAAACCTTCATGGCCAATGCAAACAACTACGGAGAAAGAGGGTCCCCATACCTCAACCCTTTCCTACCTTCGAAATGATATACTAATTGATGAAAAAAATAGACAAAGTAGGAAAACGAAATGCTCTTAAGGTGCGTTCCAACGTCATTTTCTTTAAAAAAATATTTTCACCCACAAAAAATGTTATGCAAAGGGTTACAACAAATATTTCTCTAGGATATAATGGAGCCAAAAAAAAAAATCATCTATTGTTTAGTTGCGTTTTGCACAAGCTATTGGTTTTGGTATGGTAAGCACATAAGCCACCTTGAGTTACTAGCATGAAGGAAATACATCTTCTTCTGCCAACATTTGAATGAGGTTCCATCAAACCTATCCAGTTTGATGAAATCCACATTAAGTTCTTTTAGAGATTCTGCTGCCGTTGATGCAGAATAATTTCTTAAGATTATTGGAAAAAATAGAAAAAGTAGGAAAACAAATCCTTCAATGCGTTACAACATCTCTTTCGTTAATAAATTATTTACCCCATCATAAATGGTATGCAAAGAGTTACAGCAAATATTTCTCCAGGATACAATAGAGCCCATAAATGCTCTATTATTGAGTTGCGTTTTGCACAAACGAAAATTAAAACTGAACACCCTCATATTTTTCTACTGTACCAAGATAGATTGACTCAAATTTAAAAATACTGAAGGTAATTTTGAGAGACGAAATAAGATATCGTTTTTTTTTTTTTTTTTTTTTTGTATATCTACAGTAGTTTTTAAAGTAATGATAGAGCAATTATTTTAATATCAATAATCAACTGCTAATCTAGCAGTAATAAACTGCTATTAATAAACTATTATTCTAACAGTAATAAACTCATACTCTAACAGTAATTAGAATCTAAGCATCATATTTTGACAAACACTTAGGATACGTTTGATACACGGAATAGCTATTCATTAAAATAGTCTTTATTAAGAATTGAATAAATGAAATAAAATAGCATGAGTGTTAAAGTATACATATACTTTAATACTTGAAATAATCATCCTTATAGCTTTAAAGGAATAACTATTTCCTTAATTTAACGAATAGCCATTCCTTCTTGGTCATGACAATCGCTATTGCAAGGTTAATCCATTCAACTTCTTTTATTCTTAACAAAGGCTATTCCAAGGAATAATCATCCCGCATACTAAACATAACCTTAATTTTGACCGTTAGATTAACATCAACCGTTAGATCAAACATAATATGATCTTACAGTTAACATTACTAATGATCCAGTAAATCCAATCGTTGGATCAACCTTAGAAGCATCCTATGGTCTAGATCAAACCACCAGATCGAATGATCCTAATCGTCCAAAATTGAATGGTCATGATCAAATCGCTCTGAGATTAGTGCCAAGTGCACCATCAAGGTGCCACAAAAGCGCCACTAGTGCCCTACAGCCCACTGCCAAGCACATGAGCATGGGCGTCAGCGTACTAGAGTATACACATAAGTGCATACACCCAAGCATTAGATCTTATAAATGCCAACATCACTTTATCTTTTTCCAAAGAGGGACTCTTTTTGTTTAGTCTTTTCATTCAGTGCTCTTTAATAAATTCAATTTAAAATATTCTCAAACCTCAAAATAAATATATATAAATACTAATTTTGGAAATGCTTTAACACTAAAGACCCATTTAGAGCAATGGAGAACCTTGGAGAAGTGATAGATTCTTTGATCCAATTTGTAAACTTAGCAGGAAAGCCAAAAAAAAGGCATACAATGAATGCGAAAATCCCTATTAACTAATTCATATGCCTTCATACGATCAATCTTAAGATTGCATCTCGGCTGCTCTTACTATTTCCTGAGCTAGCATAATATTTCCGAATATGCTTCTTAAAGGATAAAAGCTAATTGATTCAAACTTACCAAATCTTTGAAAAAAAGCAACAACTGGTTGGGTAAGATCTTGGTAACATATAGCACATAATAACATCTTATAGGTCTGAAATCCCCTATAACAGCAGGATTAAGGTTTTTTTGCACCAAAGTAAGAATAGTTGCATTTACATCTTTAGGAAATTTGTCTGAGTCAAAAAATTACTTGATAGCTGCCACTACCTCCTTTCTAACTACTGACCAAGAAGCTTTGAAAAACTCAAAAGTAAATCTATCAGGGCCATGAGCCTTGTTGGACTTCATATCAAACAAAGTCTTTATGATTTCCTCATCTAGTGACCTCCATCTCCAACACAGCAACTTGCTCCTTCGGAATAGATTTAACAATAGGTTGTCTTACTCTAACAGCTTTATTCTCATCAAAGTTCATATTATTCGATCCCAACAACTGCTTATAAAAATCCACAACATTCTCTTTAATTCTCTCAACTTCTTCTACCTTCTGACCATGCCATCTCAAAAATGAGTGATGGTATTTCTAGCATTTCTAACTTTGAGCAAGCGATGGAAGTAAGATGTATTCTGGTCACCTAATTGAAGCAATTGATTTCGATCTGACACAATTGCTGAAGGTACTCCATGAATATAGCCTTGCCAACTTGACCATCGGGTCCTTAACTTTCAAGAGAATGAAATGAGCACTCTTTGTTAGCCGATCAATGACTACCCAAATGGCATCTTCTCTAGTAGGCGTCCTTGGTAACCCTACTATAAAGTCCATAGCTATTTCATCCCATTTTCACTTAGGTATAAGCAAGGGTTTGAGCATTCCTGCAAGCCTCTGATGTTCAGACTTTACTTGTTGGTAGGGAAGGCATTGTTCTACGAACTTATCAATGTCCCTCTTCATATTGTTCCACTAATATGAACCCTTCACATCCTTATACATCTTGGTACTTTCAGGATGTACAGAGAGTAGAGAATGATGAGCCTCGCTCATAATCTCTTTCCTCAACTCATTACTTGCAAGTACACAAACTCGCTTAGAATGGGTGAGCATCCCATCGTCCCTTAAGCAAAACTCATGGGCCTTACCTTCTTCTAACTACTTCCTGATCCTTAGGCACTCAGGGCCACCGAGCTGAGCGGCTTTGATCCTTTCAAGTAATTCGGGCTGCGCCGTCACACTACACACAAGTACAGGTATACCCTCCTCAACGACTTCTACTCGAAATCTCTCAAGTTCCATGATCAATTGTGGTGGAGAGATTCCTAGCACTAATAGTTCAATGGTTGACTTTCGGCTCAATGCATCAGCTACCACGTTAGCCTTCCCTGGATAGTAGTTGATCTCGCAATAGTAATCATTGATCAGCTATAACCATCTCCGCTGCCTCATATTCAACTCCTTCTGAGTGAAGAAATACTTTAGGCTCTTGTGGTCAGTGTAAATCTCGCACTTCTCACCATACAAGTAGTGCCTCCAAATCTTGAGCGCAAAGATGACTGTTGCCAACTCCAAATCATGCATCAAATAGTTTTGCTCATAATCTTTCAATTGCTGTGAAGCGTAAGCAATCATCTTCCCGTTCTGCATAAGCACGCAACCCAATCCTTTCTTCGAAGCATCGCTATATACCACAAAATTTCAAGAGCTTGTGGGTAATGTCAACACTAGCGCTGACACTAACCGTCTCTTAAGCTCCTAAAAATTCTTCTCACACACGTCCGTCCATAACTAGCGTGCATTCTTCCAAGTAAGAGCGGTCAATGGCCTTGACAACTTGGAGAATCCTTCAATGAAACGTCTGTAGTAACCAGCGATTCCCAAGAAACTTCTAACCTCATGCACACTGGTTGGTCTTGTCCAATCCACTACTGCCTTAACTTTTTCAGGATCTACCAACACTCCTTCTCCTGAGATGACATGTCCAAGAAAAGACACGCTATCCAACCAAAAAATTTGCACTTCTCAAGCCTAGCGAAGAGCTGCTCTTGACGAACCCTCTCGAGCGCCTTCTGTAGATGAATCCCATAATCCTCTTGATTCTTATAATAGATCAAGATGTCATCAATGAAAACCACTATGAATTGATCCAAATAGTCATGAAAGACTCTATTCATAGTGTTCATGAACACTACGAGGGCATTCATTAGTCCAAATGACATCACCAGAAACTCGTAATGTCCATATCAAGTCTTGAAAGCCGTCTTTGTTATATCTCCTTCCTTAACTCTGACTTGGTGGTATCCTGACCGCAAGTCTATCTTTGAGAATACACTAGGTCCTTGTAATTAGTCCAATAAGCCGTCAATCCTCGGCAAAGGATACTTATTCTTAATAGTGACCTTGTTCAGCTCTCGATAATCGATGCACATCCTCAGAGTTTTGTCTTTCTTCTTAACAAACAGCAGAGGTGCTCCCCAAGGCGAAGAACTAGGGCGAATGAAACCCTTATCCAATAATTCTTGCAACCGGTTCTTCAACTCCTTAAGCTCCACTGGCACCATCTACGGTGCCTTCGATATCGGTCCCATGCCTAGAATACACTCGATTCCACACTTGACTTCTCTCTCGGGTGGTAACCCAGAGAATTCCTTTGAAAAGATGTCTGGAAATTCTTGCACGACGAGAATATCTTGCAGGTTCTTCTCCTCCTTCTTCTCCGTAGCTTTGACAATAAACGCCACGAATGCCGAATCTCCACTAGCGATGAACTTCCTTACTTGAATGGTTGATATTACTGGGAGTAGGGTATTAGCTCGAGATCCCACAAAAACAACTTACGTGTCTCCCCAAGGCCTAAGCGTTACCCTCTTCCTAGCACAATCAATGTTGGCATGGTGCTTCGCAAGCCAATCCATTCCCAAGATGACATCATANAATTCCTTTGAAAAGATGTCTGGAAATTCTTGCACGACGAGAATATCTTGCAGGTTCTTCTCCTCCTTCTTCTCCGTAGCTTTGACAATAAACGCCACGAATGCCGAATCTCCACTAGCGATGAACTTCCTTACTTGAATGGTTGATATTACTGGGAGTAGGGTATTAGCTCGAGATCCCACAAAAACAACTTACGTGTCTCCCCAAGGCCTAAGCGTTACCCTCTTCCTAGCACAATCAATGTTGGCATGGTGCTTCGCAAGCCAATCCATTCCCAAGATGACATCATAGTTGAACATCGCAAAGAAGACTAAGTTTGCGGGGAGTATCTCTCTACAAATGCTCAAAGGACATCCGCAAACTGCACTCTTACACACTACCGTCTTCCTTACTAGTGTTGCTATAGCCAAACCGACATCTAGGGGTCTAACCGCTAATCTAGATAATCTTACAAAAGTACTAGATATGAATGAGTGGGTAGCCCTAGAGTCAAATAAAACTGATGCTTCAAATCTAGTAATAGGGATGGTACCTGTCACCACTTCCGATCCTTCTACAAGTCCTTCTGATCCAAATGTATACATCCAAGCAGGTACCAACGGTTTCTGCACGTTCCCTTGTGGCGGTGCTGCACCCTTGGTTATGCATTCCTTACTAAAGTGCCCAAACTGGACACACTTAAAGCAAGTTCCTGAGCCTATTCTACATGCTCCCCAATGCACCTTATTGATTGGTGGCACAAGGCAGGTGCCTGACCCTTCTAAGTCTACTGATTCTGCTGGTTCTGTTGCAGTCGACACTAAGGGGCGACTAGTGTGCGATCCAGGGGTGGTCGCTGAAATTGATGACCTCCCACAGCCATCCTCTCGTTAATTCCCACACCTCCAGAAGAAGTAGCCCCGGGAATGAAGTTCTTGTTCTTGTGCTCCGCAGCCGCTGCCAAACTCTCCTTAAGTCCTTCCTCATAAATGGATGCACGATCCACCAATTGAGAGAAATCATGGGTATCAAAGCAAGCCATCATCGTCCTAATTCGGGGATTTAGGCATCTCTCAAACTTCTTGGCCTTCTTCTCTTCATTCGGAATAAGATAAGGAGCAAATCAGGATAGTTGCACAAACCGAAAAGCATACTCAATGACCGAGATGCCTCCTTGAGTCAAATCCATGAACTCCCTTGACTTAGCCTCTTGCACCACTCTGGGAAAGAAATGCTTGTTGAAGGCATCCTTAAACATTTCTCAAATGATAGCTTGTTCTGAACCCAATTTTAAAATAAACATGACCTTCTTAACCTGCCACCACCTCTTGACTTCCCCAAACAGCTTATAGGCAGTGTATGGCACCTTTTGGTTATCATTACATCCTGTAGCTTCCAAAATTTCCTCTATATCATTCAACCAATTCTCAGCACTAATATGGTCTCCAATACCATCGAAACCATCGAAGTTGCGGCTGCAGAAATTCTTGAAAGTACAACCTTGTCCAGCAAAAGGTTACCTTGCTTCCCTTTCTTGAGTCATAGTAGTCACCAACTGGGTAACTACTGCAAGCAGCTGAGTCGGATATGGGTCGACAGCTCCCTAGACTAGAATATCCACAGTCTTTGAAGGAACGGCACAATCTTCAGCATCCCATATTTTCAAAACGTTAAGACCGGTAGCTGGGTTCCTTCGAGGCAACATCTTCTGCAACAAACGGCAGAGTCAAAAACTGTCCCGAAAAGTACACAGCCAAACCTAAGGCCAAGCCATAATATCTAACTAACCTATATTCTGGTATAATCATTACCTATGCTATCTCTCTAAATCCAATAGTCTTTCAGAGCGCAAAGGCTCTGATACCAACTGTTACTCCCTAACAAAATCATTTAACTTGTAAATGACTTAGCAGTACGCTTCCCAGCCTTAAGCCCTCCAAGGTTAAAACTCAAGGGTCATACACTCTCATTATAAAAAAATGAGAGCCTACAACGAAAGACTTGTCACTTTATAAAAGATAGAAATAGCAACTAATACCCACAATAAAAGAATACTAGAATAACACAACAAAATATAACCATAATATCATAGATAATCATAAGTCTGATGTCTCTAAAATAAGGTCATAAGACCGGTCATCGAAATAATATAGAGATTACATCTTAGAAATACTAACATATTAACCAAAAACAAAACTAATTAAGCTCCAACTCGAGATACATCTCTTAAATCATGTCAATCATATCGCTGCAACGATCTCCTCCACTGAACCAAATACAAGCGAGCCAAACTAGTTCCAGGTGATCAAAAATCACCCGGAGGACATCCTCAAACTTCACCTTGTGAATCCTATAAACAGCCATTTTCGATATTAGCTGGAGTATAGATGGAAAAGGTATAAGAATAAATCTACGACTTAGTGAGTAATAATACACATGTTATACATATTATCATTTGTGAACTCAGTTGATAAACACAAGCATTATCATTCTCAATTTATAATATGTCATGGTGCAGTATATTTATAGTACATGATATAATCAGGAATAAGTAATATCTTAACAATATGGTCTATTTGAGACATTACACGCTCAATAGGATTAGCGCGTCCAAAAGGACATCTGGTACAATTTCCGGTGCCCCGGTCATTGCATAACTACCATCTTACACTAGCAGTCCCATCGAGTCTAACTTCGGGTGGCCCACACTGACTAGCTAAGTCATGACTGGTGACCCACTCAATGAATGGTGCGTTGTCACAAACTAAAATATTGAATCCAAGGCCCTCTCAATAATATAAACTTTTTTTTACCATAGAATTAACCCGTAATAATAGTAAGCCCATGGTCATTATTTCGTTACAAGACGGTGCAACCATGTCATACGATGCATATTAATCTTGATGTCTTTTATATGCATGCTCTTCACAACTTATCGTTTCATTATCTTTCTTAGTCACAATCATTTTCACAAATGGAGTTCACATTTGAGAGAAATAAGCATTTCATAAGAGTTGTAAATATGCATATTTTGTACATCAAAGTAGTCATGCTATGCATAGCGGTATAAAAATAACTATCCATATGAGTTTTTACCCACTTGAGTCGTATGGTTCCGTTAAATACTCTTCCACCGGGTCTCCAACTTCTGAATCTGAGAAATAACCTTTTCATTAGTCTTATACCTTGTATTACACAAGCCCTAGGCTTCTAATAACCCAAAAGGTCATTATGTCCGAGCATCAAACATTTGACCAGAAAGGTCGAACGTTCCATACCCACACATCGAACGTTTGATGTGGAACATTAATGAAGAACATCGAACGTTTGATGAAGTCCATAAACTCATTTTGGACCACATCTCAGCCCCTTTTAGTTTCTAACTCCTCCAATGGTCTCCTAAACGTCTAACCAGAGAAAAGAAAGAGTCTCAAACTACAAGAACATAAGACTTGAGGTACCAAATCTCTAAACCACCTCAAAGCATCAAAACTTATATAGATTAACTAATACTCCATAATGATCAATCTTAAACTAAACAACATAGAAACTAAGACATAACAACCACTAAACAACAAAACAACAAAGAAACAAATCAATGAATGTTGGACACCTCTTCAAGCCAAATCATCTTCCTTTTCCTTCAAACACTTTCCCTTACACACACAAAAGTCTCTGGTAAATCCTAACCGAGTATGAACAGTGCAGAGGGGGTTAGAGTTGGTATTTATAGAGCTAAGACGTCAATTTAAGAATTGATGGATTTTTGGATGTATCGAACGTTTGATGTACGACATCGAATGTTTGATACACTATTATCCAACGGTTCTAGGGTTTCCACCAAACGTCTGATAAAAGCATATCGGACATTTGATATTGTCTGACATGCACATTGATCGAAAGTTTTCACGTGATCAGTGCATCAGGACATGTATCGAACGTTTGATCCTCAACCTCGAACGTTCCATGAGCATAACGTTCCATAGAGTCCTTCAAACATTCCATGGTATTCCAAAGCTCAAAAATAACCCCTAAAACTTGATAAATCTTTGGGGCATTACAATATTTATGCTATTGTGTGTGATCCATTTTACATGAGACAATAGAATATGCAAACCTGCATTTTAACATAATTATCTAATTAGCATAATCTCAAATAATTCCACCACTGAATATATCCACTAATGATTATTTAAAGAATCCATTACTGATTATATACGCATGGCGAGGTGTATTTTAGTGAGTGGGTTATTATTATATAATATTTTTTTTAATAATTAAATGCTCATCTTATTAAGCAAGTGAGTTGAGTAGTATGTAAGAGTGGAGGGTGAGTGAGATTTTCTATGTGGAATATACTATATAAAAAGAGATGGGTTAATGATACACACGAGCACTCGACTTTAAAATTTATAAAAACCACTCGCGATAAAACAAATCCTTGTACAATATTTCTAAAAGAGGGTATCGGTCCACAGGGATTGTAGGGGGTTGTTTTACTACAAAGTTTCTAAAACTCCATCTAACTCAACTCATGAAAATAAATGTTTTTGGATTTCCTTAACTAAAAACTAAACAAAAATAAATTGATAACAACTAAATTAAGCGATTGAAGATAAAGGTAATAGGAAGAGTATAGGGATTTGATTTCATTCAATCCTCATACTACAAGCAAATTATATATAGCATAGATCTTTAACATAAGCATAATATGAAAGTATAAAGGTTGTTAACCCTACAACTAGCTCAACATGAAAACACTTTCAATGGGAAATAATAAAACATCATAGTTACACACTAATCACCCACCTAATCATCTAAATGTGAAGCAACTCGAGTTCCCTAGCATACAATATAAATTCTCCTAAAAGCTTACACAACTCTATGAAAAAATTATAAGATATCATAGGTTCCCACTAAACTTTCCACTTACACTAAATTAAACTAAGTGTGGATTGAATCTTGATCCCTAGCATAACTCATCAAACTAACATAAAATCATGTCAAATAGCATCATTGTATAGCCTATGTTTCCTCAATCAAAGACAATAGAAACACAAAATTCATTCAAGACAACAAAACTTTCTCATAGACAAGAAAAGAGAGTTTATCCCAAAATAATATATCATGAAGATCAATATCTTAGGCTATACAATCATTATATAAAATATGTAAAATCTTAGCTAAACATAATCAACCCATAGCACTTTTGGAAAGAATTACATCAAACCCTATAAAGGGTTTAATTCCTCATAAAGGATTTGGAAATCTCCATTGAATTAGAGAACCATTTTCTAAGGAGATTAAGAGTTATGGATCGCGTTCTACCTACAGTCTAAACAGCAAAAAAATGCAAAATAAGCTAAAAAATACACTGAAAATAAACTAGACAGAACACACTGCCTCTCTCGGTCAGTTTTTACATATATAGGGAAAGAGAGCTTTGATCTTTTTTTACAAGATACGATAAAGCTAAAAATCTTCAATCCAATTGTTAAGAGACTTTTGAGGAGATTTTCAGCGCTCACCATAACCTACCAAGCCACAATCTTTGATAAAAAAAATATTATCGTGCTGTCATTTGCTATAAAAGGTCTTTTACATTTCTGGAAGCTTCCATGGCGATCGATCCAAGCTTTCTGCGATCGATCCAAGGCTGCAATCAATCCACAGAAAGTGATGATCGATCCATGGGCATTTCTTCAACTCCTCAGCTTTCCCTTAATGTATCTTTAAGCCTAATGTTAATGATTTGCTTATGTTTTCCATTAGGACCTAAAAATAAGACAAACACTAAACACAACAAAATATTAAATTTACAACACAAATTAAGGCATAACAAGTGTAAATTAAGGGGTTTGAATGTGAAACATTCAATACTAATCAGTTAAGTGGAAGGTAGGTTGTGTGTGTGCAATGGAGTGCTACTCCAACTAGAGCTTATTTTAAGAACCCACTAAAAATAGATAACTCCTATATAAAAATATGTGCCCGTTGAACCAAGAGGCAGAGAAAGATATGGATCCAATAATGCTTCTCTCAATAGCACTCCCTTAAAACTCCTAATCATATTATTAGACCTCATTAAAAATTATTATTCATTAGATCAAGTCTCATAAATGAAGGTATACCAATTAATACTTATAATTAAACTCTATGAACATACCCATTTGGGTAATGGTCTAAAAAACATCATTAAAGCCTAAGTTCTAGTTTCACCAATAAATACCAATATGCTATAAATACCCAAATAATTTTATAAATCCATCAAAGATCATTACTGTTTAATAAATACATGTAATCTAACCTTAATATTTTCTTAGGTGTTACACTACCAAGACTCCATACCAAGGATTCAATCCAAGAGACCAAGAAGGAAGGTTCTAGAAGATCTTCACAACTGGCACATTAATGAGGATTTTGTGATCACCGACTCTGAAGATTTTCTTTGATTTTATTTTTATTCTATTTGTTTCCTAAGTCAAACTTTATTTCTTCCCTTTCTAGGATTGTATTAATTTTCTTTCTTTTCTAAGATTGTAATTATTTACTTCCTTTTTAAGATCAGGTTTACTGGTTCTAATAGGATTAGGACTACTTGCTATTCAAGTTTTCTACTAGTATTTATAGGTGAGTTTGCATTGTAAATCGAAAACCAATTGAATATTTATGAATCAGAGAATTTTCTTTCATACTCTGCGGAGTTTGTTACTTTAAGTCTGCAGGCTTGTTTATTTTTTAAGTCATAAGATGCAGACGCTTCAAACTTTGTTTACCAAGTCTTCCGCTACATCATCTCCTCTCATGCTTTGTTTTGCCACACTATCTTGAATCTGAACCTCACTACAATCATTAAGATCACTACTCACATTTTGACCCCCCATCTCATCATTACATTGATCCATTGTAAGGCCCCAAAATATTTTAAAAAAATCTTCAAATATTCGACAAAATGTTTTAATTTAAAATACCCACTCATTTTATAAAACATTAAAATAATATTTTTTTCATATGAATAGTATCAAACGTTCGATAAATAATACAGTCACGTTCTCTACAAGCCTGCGCAATGCTCAGAAGGTGTCAATACGAATATCAAACATTCGATGCTTTGATGAAACGTTTGATGAACTTTTTAAAACATTTGGTACTTTTATCAAACGTTCAATGATGTCTGAAAAGCACTTTTTGAGTTTGGGACCATTTTGGCTCGACTCCACCCCTATAAATAGCCCCTCCCCTTCTTCACAATTCATACCAAGCCTTTTGAACATGAAATTTTGAGTGAGAAAGAGAAATTTTTGAAAGAATTCTTCTTTTGGAAAAATCCATCTTCCTCAAGGTAATCTTTAATCCTAAACCTTTTCATTAATGTTTATTTTCACTGATTATGTTACTACTAAGCATATTACAAGTTTTAAAAGGGTATGTCAGAATTTAAAATCTTTTATGACCAAAAGTGTTAACAAAACCCAAAACGATTTTTAGTTTATGCATCATTTTATGTTTTATCTCGATAACATATATTGTCATAATTTTTAGAGGTTAGTTTGAACTTAGAAATATTGTATAGAAAGGGTTTTTGGTAGTTTTTGGCAATTTTATGAATTATGGACAGCATCAAATGTTTGACGCTACAGTATTAGCTTTTGACGCTACAGTGTCAGCATTTGACAGCACAGTATCAAACGTTTAACAAAGTCCAGAAATGCATAATTAAGGTTTTTATAATAGTTTAGCACACGTGTCTTATGGTCAAAGGTTTTATAGCATTTTTAGTGTGTTTTCTACGTTCTTTAATGTTGTTTGATATTGTTCTAAGTCTAAGAATAGTTATAGGTAAGTTTGATAAGAGTTTTTGTACATTCATGCATTCTGGGCATTCATCAAACGTTCCACTGTTCTTGATCAAACGTTCAATTTTCAAGAATCAAACGTTTGATAAATGTGTCAAACGTTCGATGGTGACCAAAAATACCAAATTAGGGTTTTTAAAACAAAGAATACACACATACTCCATGATTAGCATAAGATTACGTTTTTAGCATATTGTTGGGTTATTTTACAGTTAACGAGAGATTGCAAGATGTCTGAAGCATCAGATGAGCAATCAAGGTAAGTATTTTAACTGAGTAAAGAAACTGTTTTTTTGTGAAGTGCGATATATCAGATGACTGAGCACGTTGTTCCATATGATCAAGTTTATCATTTTTATGACAAGATGCTATTTGCTTATATATATCTTATTTTTGAATAAATGAATAATACTTATATCGTATGACATGGTTACACCGTCTTGTAATAAAATAATAGCTATAGGCTTACCATTATTACAAATTAACTCTATAGTCCAATTATTTATTGTTGTGTGTGTTCCTTGGATCCATTGCTTTGTTTTGTAATAGCGCATCATTCTTTGAATGGGTCACTAGTTACAGCTTTGCTAATCAATGTGGGCCACTCGAAGTCGGACTCGATCAGACTGCTAATATAAGACGGTACGTTTGTACAATATCCGGGGCACCGAAATTGCACCAGATGTCCCTCGGGACACGCAAACCCAAGCGGAACGGGGTAAGAGCCAGAGTAGACTATATTGTTAATATATGACTATTTATATTGTACTCATAGAGCATTTTTTTCTGCATTTAATTATAAGTGTTTAATCACCAAGGTTATGCTCCTTCTTTTAAAATTAAATACCATTTTTATCAAAAGGTATACCACCAGAGGATTAGACATGTTATTTGTGAAAATATCATGTATAATTCATAACTACCTTTTTATTAATTTTATACCTCACATCTTTCAAAATAACTTGCTTACTAAGTCAGCCGACTTACTTAGTTACTTCATTTTCGTAAAATGCTTCAGTATTTTATAAACCCTCAGGAGTTTGATCAATTGGGATTCACATCAAGACTATGGTATAAGGACAGCAGTTATTATATTTAGGTTTGATCTTTTAGATGTAAAGCTTTGCGTCCATGTTTAATGATGTTAGAATTATTTATTTTGCACTCAGATCAACTATTCTGCTGTATACTCTAATAAAGGTTAAAATAAGGAATTCAGACAGTTATCAGTTAATTATTTTGAATGCCCTATGGACATTATACTCTGGGTTATCCTCTCTCCAATGGATAATCTTGTGTATATAAGATGATTCCTAAGCCAGTGTTTTACATATTCTCCCCTCACAAGGAGAATAGGATATTCTTGAGTCAGAATCTGATAATTAAGGTTGAGAGGCGAACCATAAATTTAACTACAAATTAGCTGAATTTTTGGGGCATTACATCCACATCAATATTTGTATCATTTCTAGAATCATCTACTAAAGTATCCATCATCACTTGATCAATCGATTTCGTACCCTCATTCCTTCCACGCCCCCTGTTTGATTTTCTCGCCATCTCCAAATCACTATTTATTGAACTCCTCCACTATACTTCCTCTTTCACAGTGTCTCCAATGACAAATCGGAGTCATACACTTGTGCATGCACCCTCACGCACTAACCAGTGAATTGTGTAAATTAACCAAGTTTCACAAAAAGAAAACTAAGAGCATCTCCGGTAAGAGTGGTTATTTTAACTACTCAAAATACACTATCTTCTATTTTAGCTCTCAGTTTTTCAATATAAACTCCAACAACATCATCTATTTGACTCTCTACTTTTCTTAAAATATTATTTTTCATTTTTTTAACTCTCTGTTTTCTTCCCCCTCTCTCTCTC
>FXXK01002371.1:5134-48692 GCA_900184695.1 Betula pendula | reverse complement strand
AACAAATAAGACAAACCATATAAAACCTTATTGGCTATATAGGATAATTACCACATACAACTTTACCTATTATTAGTATTATTAGATGGTTTTATATAGCCAATCAGGTTTTATATGGTTTTAGATGGTTTTACATGAAGCAAAAAAAAAAACCCAATTAAAACACTACAAAGCAAACGAAATCCCTAAATCAAATACCCAATTGAAACCTAAATTGAACCTTAACAATCCTGGTTAACTAACCTAAAAAAAAAATCATGCGGTTTTAAAATTCCTAAATCAAATAACCACTTGAAAAAAAAAAAAAAAAACCCAATTAAAACACTACAAAGCAAACAAAATCCCTAAATCAACTACCCAAAGCCAACCAGCAAAAATGCAACCTCAACAATTGACTCAAAAAAGCTAAAGGCAAAAGGAGTGACGTTGTTTGGTAGGAGGCGACGCCTACTTCACAGTGTGCGGAGGCACTAGACGGTGGTGGGTGGGAGAGGGGAGGGAAAAGTTTTTGGGGGGAGAGAAAGAGAGGGGAAAAGTCTGGATGGTGGGCAGCGGCAACACTGCTTCGTGGTGGCAGATGTTGTACAAATATCCACCTAAATAAATAGGCGAATAAATGCACGTTTACTCGCAAGTGCACAAGATCAAACGATAGTATAGACGGCAAATACGAGATCATTCCCACGAGGATTGGTAAACTATGTTTAAAAAGAAATTCTAAGAAGATATTGTGAATGGAACGATATTAAAGATTGAATTAAAAATAATAAGATAGAAGGGCTAGGGCTTCGATATCCACCGCTAATCATATTCAAATAAGGTAAACAATATGCACAATGCTACAACCATATCATGGTACTCAATGTTTCCAACCTAAGGGCATGGCATCTACTCCTTAGGCTATTGATCTCCCTAAGCAACGAGTTAGGCATGGCATCTACTCTAACTCTTCTCTTTCTCAAAGGATTTAGCATGGCATCTACTAAGTTGTTCTTCAAGAAAGCATAAAACTATGGAGATCGACAAACACATGGAGCCTAGAGCATGGTATCTACTCTGGTTTTCCATGTTGATTAATCCAAGAACCTGTGATGGGGTTCTTTTGTTACTCTATTAGGCCCAGGACTCGGCCATCCAAATTGACCTAAATAACATATCCATACCACAAGCATATGATAATCAAACACATACATGTGAGGAATTCAAAGAAACCGGAAATAATCAAGTTAAGCATCAAAAATATGAATTGTAGCAAGACAAATTGAAACCTTAAAGAGACATGATTAGGGCTTCAATCAAGCCCTAACTAAAGTATTAGCTACACATAATTTGGATGAAAATCACCCCATGAGAAAAATAACAAAGAAAAACTAAAAGAAATAAAGAACTAAGAAAAACCCTTCTTTGAAGCCTTTGATTCTCTCCTCAAGCTTGTGTAATTGTTTTGGAGGACTAGGGAGTATTTATAGAGTTTAGGAACAACCTAGTCAAATTCGTGCACCCTAGGAAGTCCAAAATCGAGTTGGAGTAGGTTTAGGATTTTTCCAAATCGGGTCTGCCGACGTTACTGTTCACCGCGCAAGTCGCTCGAGCCATCTTGATAAGTCGCTCGAGAAAACCTTATCTGCTTTAGGTTTTGCTTAATGATTTGTTCCTCTCTGAGTCCTCTTTCCAACGCACTTGACCTTGCCTTAATCCGAGTTTTGAGCTAAGAGTTATGGCCAAAATAGTGCACAAAGGTCAGATTTTCAGCAACTTTGCACAGTTCATATGTTTTAAGCCCGAGTTGATGGAATTGACTTCTTTTCTTCCAAAACCTACAAAATAAGGGAAAAACACCAAAAACAACACAAACATCATATTATAATAAAACTAAGAGATATAAACATATGTGAATTAAGGGGCTTGAATGTGTAACATTCAGCACTTATCACACCCCCAAACTTACATATTGCTAGTCCCTTAGCAATACAAAACTGAAAATAAAAGACAACTACTCTACCTCCTCTGTCGTGGGAAACACGATTGCATTTAGCGTATGCAACAAGCCTTTTAAACCCCTAGGCATCCCTAGTAGGACTGAAGTGAGTCTCGTGAGGGTTTAACAGGAATGATACCCACAAACATTATGCATAACTCATGTTATCTCAAGACTAAAGTATCACAAACAACCATGATTCTCATTCATTAGCAAGCTTAAAAGGATAAAACTCCATCTCAAAATGAATTGGAATTTCAAAGTCTAACCACTCACAAATGATAAGCTGAGATTTCACAAGTTCAATTCAGTGTAAAGTGAACCAACACATAATTATGAGGCTTCAAATTAATTCTGATGTGCAATGACTCAATATCTCCAAGTTGACTAGGGTCTTCATCGGATTGAACAACCATGGCATTCTTTTTATCTTTTTTTTTTTTTTTTTTTTCAACCAATCCAAAATTCTCACCTTTTGACGTGAACATTCAATGCTTAGTGAGGCAAGGAAGTCATCAGTTACTCAGTGAAAACTTTGAAAATGATCCTTTTTTTTTTTAACCAATCCAAAATCCTCACCTTTTGACGTGAACATTCAATGCTTAGTGAGGCAAGAAGTCCAGTTACTCAGTGAAAACTTTTGAAAATGATCTCTATTTTATGCCAAGGTATCCATCCAACAAGTCACAGCTTCACCCAAGACATTGAAAGCATACACAATCAGGTTCACATGTCATAACCTCACAAACTATGTGTTAATGTGCTCGTGGCAATTCGAATTGAAACAAGTGAATGCTCAGATGTCAAGGGTTTGCTTTTTTGAAATTTGAAAGCATTGATGATATAGGTGCATTGAATTCTATTTCTAAGGTTGACTTGTTTATTTTTTTTTCTACATGAACTGTTGTTTGTGTTCTCTACTTTTTGGCTATTGGAGTTTGATGTTTGTGTTGCTGTTGTGTATTTTCAATGTGTTTATATGTTTTTCTTTGGTGTTTGGTACTTCTTTTAATCATTGAGTTATAAGTACTTGTATAGTTTTCAGAGACCCCATTAAAGCCATTGAATTAAGTTCTCTTTTGGCATGTGTTCTTTGCATTATGGTGTTATGTATCATTTCATGCACCAAATTTAACATTATGGTGTTTGGATTATGGATATAAGGGAAGAGTATGGAAACAAGAATTTGTCATGTGCAAATGGGGGACTTGAGACACCGTTATGCTAGCAATATGTTTTATGTTTTTTAGTTTCCATTCTTCATTATTTGTTAAAAAAGCTTAATATGAGAATTTGGTTTCAATGAAGTTTAGCTCCCCTTCCTAAGTTGCTTTGGTTTCTTGTGGAAAGTTGGAAAGGAATTTGGTAGCTATTCTTACCAAAACATGGCTTTGCCCGATTTTGTTTATAATATTGGTTCAAGGAATGATTCTTCAACAAATTATAATATATATTGGTGACTCTAAACAAACATATATATTGGCAGGCTAAGTAGATTAGAACACTGATATGATATGCCCCCTACTAGAGGTAAATTTTGTTAAAGTCATCTTTTGAATGGATTGAAGAAAATTCATTTAGATTTTTACTTGAGGAATGATATCTAACCTCATTAATTCTTTTTTCATAGCCACAACAAAATAATGTCTACAAACAGCGATGCATCCAATGGACGTCCATTATGTCACTATAGAATTTTTGCCCAAGTAAGACACTCCTGTACAAGTGCCAATTTCGGTAGAAAGTGATACGGCTGTATAAATTACAAGGTAATAGTTGTATTTTATTTTTCCTTTGTTTTCCATTTCTGTTGGTAATTCGTGACTTTTTTCTTATTTATTTATCATGCAGAAACTTGGTGATTGTGATTTTTTTTAGTGGACTAATAACGAAATATGCACTTATGAAAAAGATTAATGGAACAACTGAAAGCCACAAAAGAGGGAATGCATGTTGAAATTGATATACTTAAAAAATTGATGGAAACGGAACTAACAAAATACAAGGCGTATATAGAGAATCAATTTGTCTAATTTTGGTTGGAATTAGAGTTGTACCAAACTAGAAAAAAACTGTACAAATCTAGGGAGAATATGTATTAGGCTGCATTAGTTTGCTTATACTATTTTATGTTAGTGGTTATAGTAAAACTAGTGGTGGTAAGCTGATGTTGTCTTGAAAGGTTTTCAAATTGGAACTAGTTATTGTAGATGAGTTGAACCTTTCCTTTCTTGTCAAAAATATGTGATTGGTTTTGGTTGATTTTAAGTTATATAGATATGTATGAAGGTTGCAATGGCCCCAAGTACTTGTTATTTTGCTACTTTGTACGAAGCCAGGTGACATTAAGCAAAGTGAGAGGTTGCTCCATAAATATGCACCATGCAGAATGTGGTTAATCTATATTTTTTGTCATTAATTAACGTCATATGTAATTACATATATAACTCTAGCAGAAGCACATTCTTGATTATAATTTTAATTAAGATTAGCATTATCATCATTTTCTTGCAATATTAGACAATGGCCATAGGAAACCATCCAAACACCCCTCCTTTCAAGCAATTCCATAGGAACTTTTTTTTTTTTGATAAACATGAATAATATGATATAAAATTTAGTATTCCATAAAAAGGTAGTTCATACAACACAAAAATGTGGTCCATACAACACAAACAAAACAACAAAATACATTGTAACCTTCCTTTACAACAAAAGAATAAAATACATTGTAAACTTCCTTTACAAAAAAAAAAAAAAAAACATTGTAAATACAACACAAAAAAGTGTCCATACAACTTGCATTCATTCCATTCCACTTATCTCAATTACCCTTCCAATAGCTTAGGTGGCTATATATCCTGCAAAATTGTGATCAAGATTTCAGATAATAATACAAACCCAACTTCTTTTAATTATCTTAAAGTATTTTCTTTTTCTTTTAAATACTTAAGTATTTGCACTATCCTGAATTCTAAAAACATCACTATGCTAAGTATCAGTTGAAATTGGCTAAGGAGCTTCGAGTAAATGCTGAATATTAGGTCCACAAGAAATCTTCAAGTAAATGTTTTATGTGCTGCAAAAAAAAACATGAAAAAAAAGGTCAAGAAATTCATCAAAATGTTTTTAATAAGCATAACTAAGTGTTGTACAAATATCCACCTAAATAAATAGGCGAATAAATGCACGTTTTACTCGCAAGTGTACAAGATCAAAACGATAGTATAGATGACAAATACGAGATCATTCCCATGAGGATTGGTAAACTATGTTTAAAAAGAAATTCCTAAAAAGATATCTTGAATGAGATGAGATAAAAATATTGAATTAAAATAATAAGAATAAAGGGTTAGGGCTTCGATATCCACCTCTAGTCATACTCAAATAAGGTAAACAATATGCACAATGCTACATTCATGTTAAGATACTCAATGTTTGCCAGCCTAAGTGCATGGGTGTATACTCCAAAAGCTATTGATCTCCCTAAATAACGAGATTAGGCATGGATGTATACTCTAACTCTTTTCTTTCTTGAGGGATTTAGCATGGGTGTATACTAAGTTGTTCCTCAAGAAAGCATAATTCTATAGAGATCGACGAACACAGTAAAACTTAGAACATGGTGTATATTTCGGTCTTTCATGTTGATTACCCCAAGAACCCGTAATTGGTTCTTTTGTCACTCTACTAGGCCCAGGACTCGGTCATTCAAATTAACCTAGATAACACTCTATACATGTTATATGCATAAGATGATCAAACCCATACATAACCCATATGAAGAACGAATAAAACCCGAGATAAATCAATTAAGCATCAAAACATGAATTGTAGAAAGACAAATTGAAACCTTAAAGAGACATGATTAGGACTTCAATCGAGCCCTAAATAAAGTATTAGCTACACATAATTTGGATGAAAATCATCCCCATAAGAAAATAACAAAGAAAAACTAAAAAGAAATAAAGAATTAAGAAAAACCCTTCTTTGAAGCCTTTGATTCTTCTCCTCAAGCTTGTCTATTTGTTTTGGAGGACTTAGGGGAGTATTTATAGAGTTTAGGAATAACCCTAATCAATTTCGTGCACCCTAGGAAGTCCAAGATCGAGTTGGGGTCGGATTACCACCTTTCCATATCAGTTATGCCGACTTTAGAGGTTTCCAGCGCACGATGGCGCTAGAGCACACCTTGGATGTAAAAACTCTGGCTTAATGATTTTTTCCTCTCTGAGTCTTCTTTCCAACGCACTTGATCTTGCCTTAATCCGAGTTTTGAGCTAAGAGTTATGGCCAAAATAGTGCACAAGATCGAATGCTCAGCAACTTTACACAGTTCATGTGTTTTGAGATCGAGTTGATGGAATTGACTTCTTTTCTTCTAAAAACTACAAAATAAAGGGAAAACACAAAACATCATATTATAATGAAACTAAGGGATTACTATATGTGAATTAAGGGGCTTGAATGTGTAATATTCAGCACTTATCACACCCCCAAACTTACATATTGCTAGTCCCTTAGCAATACAAAACTGAAAATAAATGACAACTACTCTACCTCCTCTGTCGTGGGAAACACGATTGCATTTAGCATATGCAACAAGCCTTTTAAACCCCTAGGCATCCCTAGTAGGACGAGTGAAGTCTCGTGAGGGTTTAACAGGAATGATACCCACAAACATTATGCACAATTCATGTTATCTCCAAGACTAAAGTATCACAAACAACCAAGATTCTCATTCATTAGCAAGCTTAAAAGGATAAACTCCATCTTCAAAATGAGTTGGAATTTCAAAGTCTAACCACTCACAAATGACAAGCTGAGATTTCACAAGTTCAATTCAGTATAAAGTGAACCAACACATAATCATGATGAGGCTTCAAATTAATTCTGATGTGCAATGACTCAATATCTTAAAGTTGACTAGGGTCTTCATCGGAATGAACAACCCTGGCATAGCAATAGGAGTCTCTTTTTTTTTTTTTGGTCAGGCTGTGCAATGCTCAGTTCTTTTAAGCTTTCTAATTGACCCTTATAACGAGTGTTAGGCCAATGCTCTCAAACCATATGGCTTTAGGGCACTAGGTGTAGAGATACCATTAAGGCTTACTAACTCGAGTCAAAAAGGCTATAGAAGTAAACTAGCACAATTCTCTTAAACTTTCTAATTGACCCTTGTAACGAGTATTAGGCTAATGCTCCCAAACCAGATGGCTTTAGGGTACTAGGTGTAGAGACACCTTTAAGGCTTACTAACTCGAGTAAAAAAGGCTACAGAATTGGGCTTAGCCATGACTTATTCTTTCTTTTTCTTTTTTTTTTTTTTTTTTTTTTGTTTTATACATATGTCATGGTATCCATCCAACAAGTCACCCAGCTTCACGCAAAACATTGAAAGCATACACAATCAGGTTCACGTGTTATACCTCACAAACTATGTGCTAATGTGCTCGTGGCAATTTGAATTGAAACAAGTGAATGCTTAGATGCCAAAGGTAAACAACAAGACCTAGAATCCTAATCATATGATCATGTGTTCAACATTCTAAGCTCGCCAATGAAATTCAAATCACAGTTCCAGATCAACCAAATTCTTAAGAATAACAAGAATATGCAATTTTTTTCAAAAATATATAGACAAAGTGTGTGTGTGTGTCTCCCATACCCCCAAACATGAATTACACATTATCCTCAATGTGTAGAGAAAATGGAAAGATCATACCAGGGAGATGAGAAAACTGGTTGGACTAGGTATGGCTTGTAGCATACCTCCAAACTTGAATGCAAGCACACTTTTCCTGAAAAATAAATCTCTGAAAACAAAACAAAGGAAAACAAAAAACATGAAAACAAAGTAGAAACTAAAAAAAAAAAAATAAGGAGAAAATAAAACAAAAAATAAAAACACCAAAAATTTTAAAGGATATGGCTTTTTAGTGCATGAAGTGGTCTCAGTACCACTGATTTGTCCATGGGTTACCTCCCAAGTAGTGCTAAGTTTATTTTTTTCAGCCAGACTATGTGACTCTCAAGTAATATGCTGGATAGATTGGAGGGCCACATCCTCATTTCTGAACTGAACGCCCATCTCCATGTAGGGCCTTACCCGGTGCCATGCACTTTGAAAGTTTGATTCTTTTCTTTGCAATAGGCCTCCACAGCTCCATGAGGATAAACTTTTGTGACATCATAAGGACCATACCACCGAGACTTAAGCTTATTAGGAAAGAGTCTCAATTTTGAATTGTATATCAATACCTTCTGTCTCACATAAAACTCCTTCTTGACAAGCTGCTTATCAGGATATTTCTTGGTTCTTTCCTTACACAACTCATCATTTTCATATCCACCATGCTTTAACTCCAAATCTAGTGTCGTACCAATAGAATGATCAAAAGTAGTGTTAGTAGGTACAAGAGTTTCAATGGAAAGTGTGTACCTTCTTAGATGAGGTGTAGAAGCCTCAAGGGAGTGTGTGGCATCAATGATGTCGATAACACGTTCATGCTCTAGCTCTGTGAGGTTATGAGTCATGGCAACCTTCAAGGGGTCAATGCTGTATACTTGTAAAATTTCTTTGGTAGTACTTTGGACCACATCAATATTGAAACACTCATAATTATCTTGTGGTAGCTTCATTGCATCAAACATTTTGAACTCGACCTTTTCCCCATTTACTTCCATGCTTATAATACCCTTTTTAACACTTATGTTAGTATCAACAGTGCTCATAATGGGTAAGGATGATAGCATGGGTACGTGATTCTTCCATATCTAGGACAACAAAATCAACAAGCACAATAAATTTATCTACCTTGACTAAGATATTTTCTAAAATATCTCTCGGTCGTTTGATGCTTCTGTCGGCCAATTGCAATGTAATTGAGGTTGGTTGAAGTTTCCCCAAACTCAATTTCTGATAAACCTCATAAGGTAGAAAATTGATACCTGCTCCCAAGTCTAACAAAGCACGAACAAAGAGTTTGTCACCAATCTTACATGGGATAGTAAAGCTACTTGGATCTTTCAGCTTAGGTGGTAACTTTCTTAACAAAACTGCACTTACCTCCTCGGTTAATGCAACTTGCTCATGCTCCTGAAACTTTCTCTTGTTAGTACAACAATCCTTTAAGAACTTGGCATAAGATGGAATCTGTTTAATTGCATCAAGCAAAAGGAATATTGATTTGAACTTTCTTTAAAGTTTCAAAAACATCCAGCAATTGTTTTTCTTTCTTCGGTTTCACTAACCTTTGAGGGAAGGGTGGCAATGTCACATACTCCCTCTCATTTACCTTTTTGGATGTTGTGGCTTTTGTTGGAGGTGCTTCCACTTCCTTTTCTGTTCCCACTTTGTTATCAATGACCTTACCACTCTCGAGAGATGTCACAGCATTGACTTGCTCATGTCCTCTTCGATTGGGTATTGTTTGGGATGAGAATTCGCTCATCTCCTTGGCTATTTGCCCCACTTGTGTTTCCAATCTCTAAATGGTCTGGCTGGTGGTTGCTTCCAAATTTTGAATAGACAGACTAGTCTGAGCGTTAGTCTATTGCTGTGCGGTTATGAACTGGAGTATGGCCCCTTCAAGATCATTCTTTTTCTGCTTCGAATTGGATTGCATCACTTGTGGAGGAGCTTGATAATTATTCCCCTGCTGAAAATTTCGTGGTTGCCCTTGTGGATTTTGCACATTCTGATTATTACTCCATGAGAAATTGGGGTGGTTTCGCCACCCTGCATTGTAGGTGTTGGAGAATGGGTTGTTCTTTGGAGGATAATTGTTCTGACCCACATAATTTGCTTGCTCCTGATCTGTGAATGAAGACATCGGACAAGTCTCAGTGGTATGGTCAGAATGGGAACATATGGCACATACCTCAATTTGTGCAACCTGCTGAATGGGAGAGATGTTCTGAGAAGTCATGGCTTTCACTAGCATGTCCAATTTCCTCTCCATGGTCACCATCTGATTCTGGACTCCATTGTTAATATTGACTTCATACACGCCCTTTCCTTTTAGTTCTTGTCTCCCTTGGGATGAGAATTGTTGGGAGTTCACGCTCAAAGTCTCAAAGAGTTCTATGGCTTCTTCACTACTTTTCTCCATTAGAACGCCTCCCCATGCTGACTCTACAAGACTTTTATTAGGATTATCTAAACCCTCAAAGAATGCTTGTACTTGATATTCTTGAAATAAATTGTGATGTGGATATTTGAGAAGTAGTTCATTGAAGTGCTCCCATGCCTCGAAGAAAAGGTCTCCATTTTTTTGTTGGAAGGTTTGAATCTCCTTCCTCAATTGTCTTGTCCTTTGGGCTGGGAAGAATTTCTTAAGAAACTTTGTTGCCAACTCCTCCCAAGTGTGAACCGATTCTGCAGCCAAAGAGTTTAACCAAAGTTTAGCATTATCCTTTAAAGAAAAAGGAAAGAGAATTAACCTGATTCCTTCTGCGTTTAAGCCATGGATGTTCTATGTTTTGCAAAGATCAAAGAAGTCTCTAATGTGTAGATAAGGATCCTCCATAGGTGTGCTTCTATAGTGTGGAACCATATTGAGCAAGTGAGGCGACAAATTAAAATTACTCTGCACATTCGGTTGGAAAGCAATGCAAGAAGGTTGATTGAGATTCTGTGGAATGAATGAACTTTTCATTGGCCTTCTTGCCGGTAGATTTGCTATGATTTCTTCGGCCATCTCTGCAGAAACAGATCATAACAGAAACTGAAACAAAAGTCAGAATTTTTTTTTTTTTTTAAAGATGAAAATAAACAAAAATAACTAAACTAAAAGGAAAAACTTTTAAAAACACAATTTAACACAATCCTCGGCAACGGCGCTAAAAACTTGTTGTACAAATATCCACCTAAAAAAATAAGCGAATAAATGCACGTTTTACTCGCAAGTGCACAAGATCAAAACGTTAGTATAGACGGCAAATACGAGATCATTCCCATGAGGATTGGTAAACAATGTTTAAAAAGAAATTCCTAAAAAGATATCTTGAATGAGATGAGATAAAAATATTGAATTAAAATAGTAAGAATAAAGGGCGAAGGCTTCGATATCCACCTCTAATCATACTCAAATAAGGTAAACAATATGCTCAATGCTACATTCATGTTAAGATACTCAATGTTTGCCAGCCTAAGGGTATGGGTGTATACTCCAAAAGCTATTGATCTCCCTAAACAACGAGATTAGGCATGGTTGTATACTCTAACTCTTTTCTTTCTTGAGGGATTTAGCATGGCTGTATACTAAGTTGTTCCTCAAGAAAGCATAATTCTATGGAGATCGACAAACACAATAAAACCTAGAACATGTTGTATATTCCGATCTTTCATGTTGATTACCCCAAGAATCCGCAATTGGTTTTTTTGTCACTCTACTAGGCCCAGGACTCGGTCATCCAAATTAACCTAGATAACACTCTACACATGTTATATGCATAAGATGATCAAACTCATACATAACCCATATGAAGAACGAATAAAAACCCGAGATAAATCAATTAAGCATCAAAACATGAATTGTAGCAAGACAAATTGAAACCTTAAAGATACATGATTAGGGCTTCAATCGAGCCCTAATTAAAGTATTAGCTACACATAATTTGGATGAAAATCATCCCCATAAGGAAAAAATAAAGAAAAACTAAAAATAAATAAAGAATTAAGAAAAACCCTTATTTGAAGCCTTTGATTCTTCTTCTCAAGCTTGTCTATTTGTTTTGGAGGACTTAAGGGAGTATTTATAGAGTTTAGGAACAACCCTAATCAATTTCGTGCACCCAAGGAAGTCTAAGATCGAGTTGGGGTCAAATTACCATCTTTCCATATCAGTTCTGCCGACTTTAGAGGTTTCCAGCGCACGATGGCGCTCGAGCGTCATTATGGGCGCTCAAGCACACCTTGGATGTAAAAACTCTAACTTAATGATTTGTTCCTCTCTGAGTCCTCTTTCCAACGCACTTGACCTTGCCTTAATCCGAGTTTTGAGCTAAGAGTTATGTCCAAAATAGTGCACAAGGTCGAATGCTCAGCAACTTTGCACAGTTCATGTGTTTTGAGCTCGAGTTAATGGAATTGACTTCTTTTCTTCCAAAACCTACAAAATAAGGAAAAAATACAAAAATAACACAAAACATCATATTATAATAAAACTAAGGGATTACCATATGTGAATTAAGGGGCTTGAATGTGTAACATTCAGCACTTATCACTAAGCACTAGGGGAAGGATAATAAGTAAACTAATTTTTCCTTTTCCTTTGATTGGGATTAGTGTGAATGTGCTCATTGCTTTTTCCTTGTGACTTCTTCACAGCTTCTTGTTCCACCGTAGATACCTTTCTTTTACATGGTAACCTTCCTTTACATAGAACCACAAGAGGACTATGCACTTGATCACTTTCTACCGCCAAATCATTACCATCAATGGATGCATTAAATATTGAAGATGCGCTTGAAAATGTGCAGGAAGATGGACTGGGTTCACAACTTAAACCACATAATTCTTTGGTTAACATATCAATATGCCTCTGCACTTTTGTGTAATGGTCCATGTTTCTTGCGGCGATCTCCACTAATTTATGCATACCTTCACACAAGTTGTCACATCTTTCTACATCGGGGTTTTCACTCAATAAATCATAACTACTTTTTACGTATGTATATCTTCACTTCACGTCTATTACGTGTCTAGTAGGCTTAAAGATAATAAGTTATCTTTATTGATAACATTAGGATTAGGATTAGGATTAGGATTAGGATTAGAATTTAAATATTAGAGATAATTATTATCATTCGAATGATTTATTCTAGTTAGTCTTTTATTTTCACTATGCAATGTAAGTGTCTATTTAAAGGCACCAGTAAGTTAATGAATAATCAAAAAGTTAATTATTATTCAGCTCTTGTAGTTGATTTAGCTCTTAATAATTGATTTGGGAGGTGTTAGGGTTTCTTAAACTACACTTAATCTATCTGTTATGTGCTTGAAAAATTAAGCCCGTAACAACTTGGTATCAGAGCCGCGTTGTGACGACGGACCAAGCCAACCATGTCTATCAGAGTCTCCGAAGAATTCTTAACAGAATTCCACCGGTGGATAGATCAATTTTTCAAGGAGTGAAGGGATGACATTGAAGCTCGTCACTAGCAGGTAATATCACTGTCATCTTCACCAAACAAACCCAACGACCACAACCACTCCATTAAACCTCAAGACCCACACGTTCAAGCCGCACCATCTGCACCACGCTCCTCTCTAGCACAAACCCAACTACCACCCAGTCCACTACCATTAATACCGAAAGTTCGACACAAAAACAAACCGTCATAGCTTGTAACCCAAACACCCAAGACCCACCAAATTTCTATTGGGCCACCAAAACCCCCAGCACTACCATCACCCAAAACCACGAGAACACCTTCATCCCAGCCTCATCCATTGCGAAAACTAATCCTTTAGAACCAACCCACCATTCTCCACTATGTGTTAACGAGCAAGGGTCAGCCCTGTGATCAGAGACAAAGGAAAAGGCAGATCACACAGGAGAAAGAGTTCCCACTTCCAAACCGGCCGCCTAGGAAGCGATTGAAAAGCCAAGAGCTGAAGGGAGGGAAAAATCATGAGAGAGAAAAAAAAATGAAGGAGATGATGGCCGGAATCGGGAAAAGGGGCCAAAATGAGTTTGGCAAAGAGAAGACAAATAAAGGGAGAGACCAAACCCATTTTACGGATCTTGGAGAGTTTGAACAATCCAACGCTGCCTTTCATCACGAAGTTGTTGTTGATTTAAACCCAACATCAATCTTCAATCTATTCTTGTACAAGAAGGGGATCATCACTACTGGTGCAAAGGTTGATGTATTTCACATACTCCCTGTCATTTGGAAAACGTCTACCGAAAGGTGTTTGAAAGTATGCCAAAAATAGAGAAAAAAATAACATGGCAATAGGGGTAATGCATGTTGGAACTAGTGTCCAAAACTCCAATTAATCATGAGATATTTTAGATGTAATGAATATTGTTGCTTGTTCCTTGATTTTATTATTTAACATTGGGCATACTTATTATTGTTTTACATTGCATATATGTGGTTTACCGTTTATATGCATGTAGACAATCCTTAAGTTCATTGAATTTGATTATGGTGTGATCAATGGTCTTTGTCACACAAAAGATCATAGTCAAAAGTCCCTTGTAACTTATTAAATATTGTTCATAGTCATAAGTGGAACTGAGAATTTCACCTAGACTATAACATGTCAACCTTGATGATTTGTCTTAATCCAATGAAGCAGTGTAGCTTAAGTTGACGTAGTTGGTGTTATAGTAAGGTAAGCTTATACAAGGCTATGCACAGAACAAAACCGCGTGAGCCATCATTTCTATTATGACTGTCTTAAAGAATGATGAGCGCACATAATGACTTATAAATATTACTCTAAATCTTGAGAAGTTTGTGAACTAGATGTCAAGTGGGGATTACTTTGATATATCATACGGTGAGACCAATTATATGGTCAACATACTCTTTACGTTGGGTAATCAACATATAGCATTGTGGAAGATCACTCTTCAAGAAGGAGTCCAAGTCCTTTGTAAGAGAACAAAGAGATAAGAAAATTCTCTTTGTTTTAGGATCAATAAAAATAATTATCATGAGCCTCGGGCCTGAGCGTTTTCAGTAGTATTTAATTGAAACTGTGTACATGGATGAGTTGAATCTCATAGAGTACATTGAGATAAATCATGAGTTTTGGATTTGGGTACTCAAGGAAAGAGATGTGGTGAACAAAGTGACAATTAATCATCTTTGGTTCAACCACGTAATGAATTCCATGGAGGGGTAATATGGTAATTTGATAAGTACGTCATGAATGATTAATTGTTTATGGCAAAATATGATATAGAGTTCAGTTACATTTACTTAGTGAAATTATCTGTGATTTTTAGTCAGGGTGATGAGTCATCGGATAACGAGATTTTACGGGATTAAAGTAGCTAAATCTATTTTTCTTCCGGGTTCCTTCTTGAGCTGTTGTAAATTGATTAAGTGATTATGAGCTTCGGTTATTTATTTCTTTATTAAACAGGTTGTTTTAATTTATTAAATTATAGGCTTATTTATTTATTGGACAAATTATTTTTATTTATTAAAACATTACGCTTATTTATTTAAACAAGTTGTTTTAATTAAAAACAAAGGCCCAAGGAAAAACTGTGCAGCAAGTGCAAGAGAGAGATTGGACTTTAAGATAAAACCCAAGTAGTACATGCAAGGAAAAATGCATGGGCCAAGGATTATTTCCCTGGCCCCATGTATCACTTAACAGTGATAAGGCCATGGGAGTTGACGCATGGGCCAGGGAATTTTTCCCTGGCCCTATGTCGTCATTAGCTGATAGAATAAGTGGCTAGGGTTTTTTCAAACCCTAACCACCTATCCTCTTGTCCCACATGGTGTATTTTACTCTTCTTTTAGTTTTTCAAAGATTATAAATAGAGGCTCAGAAGTAGAAAATTCACTCCTCATACTCATTTGGAAAACTACTTCCATTACTACAAAGAATAATTTTATAGAATTAGAGACTGAAATTTTGTAAAAGAGAATATTTTCTTGCTTCTAGTTGTGAGTCCACACTCACTGTCATGTTCAGCCATCAAGAAAAAGATCTAGATTGATGAAGAACAATGTTCTTCATGTTCATCACGTTCTTCGCGTTCTTGGAGTTTCTTCAAGCCTGTGAAGATTTTGGAGCTCTTAGTGTTCTTCGCATTCTTCATCAACTTTGAAGATCATCAACAACAAAGATGCAAAGGTGAATTCAAATAGCCCTATATGCCTAAGGAGAGGTCGACAAGATTTGAAAGTAAATTAATTTATATTTTATTTTTATCTTATGAAAATCAAAAGCATGTTCCTCTTAAAGTTTATTGTGATCCTAGATCGGTTAGTCTGTTTAATTTTTTATCTTCTGTTGCGCAATAGCTTTTGCCATGATCTCCAACAATGCTTTCAAAGAGACCAACGTGGCTACATTATTTATATAGCCCTTAATTCTAAAGGCCATCACGATGACATGTCAGTTGCCATCTACAATTCTTAAAGGTCTTTTTTTTTTACTTCATGGTCCTACATCTACACCTCAACAACTCATGTTCCTTGGCCTTCACAGCACATCAAATAAAGGATTTTTGGACTTTGAGGACAAGGTCCAATTTAAAGGGGAAGGAGTGTTACAGGTCATAGGCTTTGAGATAATAAGTTATCTTTATTGATAACATTAGGATTAGGATTAGGATTAGAATTTAAATATTAGAGATAATTATTATCATTAGAATGGTTTATTCTAATTAGTCTTTTATTTTCATTATGCAATGTAAATGTCTATTTAAAAACACAAGTAAGTTAATGAATAATCAAGAAGTTAATTATTATTCAGCTCTTGTAGTTGATTCAGTTCTTAGTAGTTGATTTGGGAGGTGTTAGGGTTCCTCGAACTACTCTTAATCTGTAATGCTCCAAAGATTTACCAAGTTTTAAGGTTTATTTTTTAGCTTTGGATGCCATGGAATGTTTGAAGGATCTTAGGGAACATTTGGTGTGCTCATGGAACATTCAATGGTAAGGATCAAAAGTTCAATACACGTCTCAATGCACTGATCACAGGAAAACTTTTGATCAATGTGCATGTCAGACAATATCAAACATTCAATGCTTTTATCAAACATTTGATGTGCTTTTATCAAACGTTCGATGTTTTTATCAAACGTTTGATGAAACCCTAAGACTGATGGAGAATAGTACATTAAATGTTCGATGCATCTAAAACCCTAGCAGTTTTTATCTAGACGTCTCAGTTCTATAAATATACCCCTAACCCCCTTCAGCACTGTTCACCTGCGTATTTGACTCACCAGAACCTTGTGTGTGTGTGAAGGAGAGTGTTTGGAGGAGGAAGGAGGTGATTTGGCTTGAAGAGGTATCCATCATTCCTTGTTTCGTTTTCTTGTTGTTTTTACTTGTTGTTTTGTTGTCTAGTAGTTGTTATGTCTTAGTCTCTATGTTGTGTAGTTTAAGATTAATCATTTTGGAGTATTAATTGATTTATGTAAGTTTTGATGCTTTAAGATGGTTTGGAGGTTTGGTACCTCAAATCCTACGTTATTGTAGTTTGAGACTTTTTATTTTCTCTAGATAGATGTTTAGGAGACCTTAGGAGGAGTTAGAAATCAGTAGGGACTGAGATGTGGTCCATAATAAGTTTCTGGACTTTATCAAATGTTCGATGTTCTTCATCAAACGTTCGATGTTCCACATCATACGTTCGATGTTCCACATCATACGTTTGATGTGCGGGTATGGAACGTTCGACCCTCCTGGTCAAACGTTTGATGCTCAGACAGAATGACTTTTTAGGTTATTAGAAGCCTAGGGTTTGTTTAGTGTAAGGTATAAGACTAATGTAAAGGTTATTTCTCAGATTCAGAAGTTGGAGACCCGGTAGAAAAGTATTTAACAGACTCATACGACTCAAGTGAGTAAAAACTTACATAGATACTTGTTATTATTATACTTTTATGCATAGTATGATTATCTTGATGTACAAAACATGCATGTTTACAACTCTCATGAAATGCTTATTTGTTTCAAATGTAAACTCCATTTGTGAAAATAATTGTGACTAAGAAAGATAATGAAACAATGAACTGTGAAGAGTATGCATATAAAAGACATTAAGATTAATATGCATCGTATGACATGGTTGCACCGTGTCGCAACGGAATAATGGCCATAGGCTCGCCATTTGGGGGATTCCATAGATGATAAATGCTGAATGTTAGACATTCAAGCCCCTTAATTCACATATGTTAATCTCTTAGTTTCATTATAATATGATGTTTTGTGTTGTTTTTGTGTTTTTCCCTTATTTTGTAGGTTTTGGAAGAAAAGCACTCAATTCCATCAAGTTTCGGGCTTAGAAGAGATGTTGGAGAAAAGCTGAAGAATTTGGCTAGAGCCATATCCATATTTGGCTAGAGCCATCATTTGGCTAGAGCCATATCTACATTTGGCTAGAGCCATCACTTGGCTAGAGCCATATCCATATTTGGCTAGAGCCATCACTTGGCTCGAGCCATATCCATATTTGGCTAGAGCCATCACTTGGCTTGAGCCATATCCATGTTTAGCTCGAGCCATCACTTGGCTCGAGCCATATCCATGTTTAGCTCGAGCCATCATTTGGCTCGAGCCATATCCATGTTTAGCTCGAGCCATCTTGCGCGCTGAACAATAAAGTCGGCAAAACCCGATTTGGAAAGATCCTAAACCTACTCCAACTCGATTTTGGACTTCCTAGGGTGCACGAATTTGACTAGGGTTGTTCCTAAACTCTATAAATACTCCCCTAAGTCCTCCAAAACAATTACACAAGCTTGAGGAGAAGAATCAAAGGCTTCAAAGAAGGGTTTTTTTTAGTTCTTTCTTTCTTTTTAGTTTTTCTTTGTTATTTTCTTATTGGGATGATTTTCATCCAAATTATGTGTAGCTAATACTTTAGTTAGGGCTCGATTGAAGCCATAATCATGTCTCTTTAAGGTTTCAATTTGTCTTGCTACAATTCATGTTTTGATGCTTAATTGATTTATCTCGGGTTTTTGTTCGTTCTTCGTATGGGTTATGTTTGGGTTTGATCATCTTATGCATATAACATGTGTAGAGTGTTATCTAGGTCAATTTGGATGACCGAGTCCTGGGCCTAGTAGAGTGACAAAAGAACCAATTGCGGGTTCTTGGGTAATCAACATGAAAGACCGGAATATACACCATGTTCTAGGTTTTAGTTTGTCGATCTCCATAGAATTTACTGCTATTCTTGAGGACATATATAACACACATATAGCTAAAATCCCTCAAGAAAGAAAAGAGTTAGAGTATACACCCATCCTAATCTCTTTGTTATAGGGAGATCAATAGCTTTTGGAGTATACACCCAATGCTTATTAGGCTGGCAAACATTGAGTATCTCGACATGAATGTAGCATTGTGCATATTATTTACCTTATTTGAGTATGATTAGCGGTGGATATCGAAGCCCTAGCCCTTTATCTTATTATTTCAATTCAATATTTTATCTTATTTCATTCACAATATCTTTTTAGGAATTTCTTTTTAAACATAGTTTACCAATCCTCGTGGGAATGATCTCGTATTTGCCATCTATACTATCGTTTTGATCTTGTGCACTTGCGAATAAAACGTGCATTTATTCGCCTATTTATTTAGGTGGATATTTGTACAACAAGTTTTTGGTGCCGTTGCCGGGGATTGTGTTAAATTGTGTTTTTAAAAGTTTTTCCTTTTAGTTTAGTTATTTTTGTTTATTTTCATTTAAAAAAAAATAAAAAAATTCTGACTTTTGTTTTAGTTTCTATTCTAATCTGTTTCTGTAGAGATGGCCGAAGAAATCATAGCAAATCCACCGGCAAGAAGGCCAATGAAAAGTTCTTTCATTCCACAAAACCTCAATCATCCATCATGCATCGCCTACCAGCCAAATGCACAAGGCAGCTTCAATTTATCTCCTCACTTGCTCAACATGCTGCCACATTTTAGAAGCACACCCTTCGAGGATCCGTATTTGCACATAAGAGACTTCTTTGATCTTTGCAAGACGCAAAACATTCATGGCTTAACTCCAGAGCATATCAGGTTAATTCTCTTTCCTTTTTCTTTAAAGGATAATGCTAAACTTTGGTTAAACTCTCTGGTTGCAGGATCTATTCACACTTGGGAGGAGTTGGCAACAAAGTTTCTTAAGAAATTCTTCCCAGCCCAAAGGACTAGGCAATTGAGGAGGGAGATTCCTTCCAACAAAAGATGAGACTTTTCTTCGGGCCATGGGAGCACTTCAAGAGCTACTTTTATTCAATGTCCCACATCACAACTTATCCCCAAGGAAGATCAGGTGACACACAAGAAAACAAAACAACCAAAAAAGGGAAGCAATTCTATGAAGGTTTAGATAATTCTAACAAAAGTCTTTGTAAAGATTCAGCTTGTGGAGGTGTGTTAATGGAGAAAAGTAGTGAAGAAGCCATAGAGCTCTTTGAAACTTTGAGCGAGAACTCCTAACAATTCTCATCCCGAGGGAGGCAAGGACTCAAAGGAAAGGGCGTTTATGAAGTCAATATTAACAATGGAGTCCAATCTCAAATGGCGACAATGGAGAGGAAGCTAGACATGATTGTGAAAGCAATGACATCACACAACATCTCCCCAATTCAGCAAGTACAACAAGTCGAGGTATGTGCCATATGTTCTCATTCTAACCATACCACTGAGACTTGTCCTATGTCTCCATTTGCAGATCAAGAACAGGCCAACTATGTGGGACAAGGTGGATTTTCTCCGAAGAACAATCCATACTCCAACACCTACAATGCAGGGTGGCGAAACCACCCCAATTTATCATGGAGTAATAATCAGAATATGCAGAATTCACAAGGGCAGCAAAGAAATTTTCAGCAGGGGAATAATTATCAGGCTCCACCTCAAGTGATGCAACCCAATCCGGAGCAGAAAAAGAATGATCTTGAAGGGGTCATACTCCAATTCATAACCGCACAGCAATAGACTAATGCTCAGAATAGTCTGTCTATTCAAAGACTGGAAGCAACCACCAGCCAGGCTATTCAGAGATTGGAAACACAAGTGGGGCAGATGGCTAAGGAGATGAATGAGAGAAAAAGGGGCGAATTCCCATCCCAAACAATACCCAATCCAAGAGGACATGAGCAGGTCAATGCTGTGACATCTCTTAGAAGTGGTAAAGTCATTGATAACAAGGTGAGAACAGAAAAGGAAGTAGAAGCACCTCCAACAACAGCCACAACCTCCAAAAAGGTAATTGAGAGGGAGTATGTGACACTGCCACCTTTCTCTCAAAGGTTAGTGAAGCCCAAGAAAGAAAAACAATTGCTGGATGTTTTTGAAACTTTAAAGAAAGTTGAAATCAATATTCCTTTACTTAATGCAATTAAACAGATTCCATCTTATGCCAAGTTCTTAAAAGATTGTTGTACTAACAAGAGAAAGTTTCAGGAGCATGAGCAAGTTGCATTAACCGGGGAGGTAAGTGCGGTTTTGTTAAGAAAGTTACCACCTAAGCTGAATGATCCAGGTAGTTTTACTATCCCATGCAGAATTGGTGACAAACTCTTTGACCGTGCTTTGTTAGACTTGGGGGCAGGTATCAATTTACTACCTTATGAGGTTTATCAGAAATTGAGTTTGGGAGAACTTCAACCAACCTCAATTACATTGCAATTGGCCGATAGAAGCATCAAGCGACCGAGAGGTATTTTAGAAAATGTTTTGGTCAAGGTAGATAAATTTATTGTGCCTGTTGATTTTGTTGTCCTGGATATGGAAGGATCACCCATGCCATCATCCTTACCCATTATTTTAGGAAGATCCTTTATGAGCACTGTTGATACTAACATATGTGTCAAAAAGGGTATTATAAGCATGGAAGTAAATGGGGAAAAGGTTGAGTTCAAAGTGTTTGATGCAATGCAGTTACCACAAGATAATCATGTGTGTTTTAATATTGGTGTGGTACAAAATACTGCTAAATCAATTTTGCAAGTACACAGCATTGATCCCTTAGAGATTGTCATGACTCATAGCCTCACAAAGCAAGAATTTGAGCCGGAACATGAGCGTATTATCGACATCATTGATGCTACACACTCCCTTGAGGCTTATGCACCTCATCTAAGAAGGTACACACTTCCCTTTGAGACTTTTGTGCCTACTAACACTACTCTTGATCCTTCTTTTGACAGGGCACCAGATGTGGAGTTTAAGCAGGTTGGATATGGAAACACTGAGCTATGCAAGGAACAAACCAAGAAATATCCTAATAAGCAGCTTGTCAAGAAGGAGTTTTATGTGGGACAAAAGGTATTGATATACAATTCAGAATTAAGACTCTTTCCTAATAAGCTCAATTCATCGCGTGGTATCGTCCTTATGATGTCACAAAAGTTTATCCTCATGGAGCTGTGGAGGCCTATTGTAAAGAAAAGAATCAAACTTTCAAGGTTGCATGGACATCGGGTGAAGCCTTATATGGAGATGGGCGTTCAGTTTAGAGATGAGGATGTGACCCTCCAATCTGTCCAACATATTACTTGAGAGTCACACAGTCTGGCTGAAGACAATAAACTTAGCACTACTTGGGAGGTAACCCAAGAAGAAATCAGTGGTACTGAGGCCACTTCATGCACTAAAAAGCCATATCCTTTAAAAATTTTGTTTGTTTTTAATTTTTGTCTTATTTCTTATTATATTTTTAGTTTCTATTTTGTTTTCATGTTTGTTGTTTTCCTTTGTTTTGTTTTAGCAGTTTATTTTCAGGAAAAGTGTGCTTGCATTCAAGTTTTGGGGGTATGCTATGAGCCATACCTAGTCCAACTAGTTTTCTCATCTCCCTGGTATGATCTTTCAACTTCCCTACACATTGAGGACAATGTGTAATTCAAGTTTAGGGTATGGGAACACACACACACACTTTGTCCATATTTTTTTTGAACAAAATTGCATATTATTGTTATTCTTAAGAATATTGGTTGATCTGAAACTATGATTTGAATTTCATTGGCGAGCTTAAAATGTTGAACACATGATCATATGATTAGGATTCTAAGTCTTGTTGCTTACCTTTGGCATCTAAGCATTCACTTGTTTCAATTCAAATTGCCACGAGCACATTAGCATATAGTTTGTGAGGTATGACATGTGAACCTGATTGTGTATGCTTTCAATGTTTTGGTGAAGCTGGGTGATTGTTGGGATGGATACCGTGGCATTTGTATAAACAAAAAAAAAAAAAAAAAAAAAAAAAAAAACCATTTTCGAAGTTTTCACTGAGTAACTGGACTTCTAGCCTCATTAAGCATTGAATGTTCACGTCAAAATGTGAGAATTTTTGGATTGGTTAAAATAGAGATCATTTTCAAAGTTTTCACTGAGTAACTGGACTTCTTGCGCCACTAAGCATTGAATGTTCACGATCAAAAGGTGAGGAATTTTGGAATGTTGAAATTAAAAAAAAAAACAAAAAAAAAAAAAGAGAATGCCATGGTTGTTCAATCCGATGAAGACCCTAGTCAACTTAGAGATATTGAATTATTGCACATCAGAATTAATTTGAAGCCTCATAATTATGTGTTGGTTTACTTTACACTGAATTGAACTTGTGAAATCTCAGCTTATCATTTGTGAGTGGTTAGACTTTAAAATTCCAATTCATTTTGAAGATGTAGTTTATCCTTTTAAGCTTGCTAATGAATGAGAATCGTGGTTGTTTGTGATACTTTAGTCTTGGAGATAACATGAATTGTGTATAATGTTTGTGGGTATCATTCCTGTTAAACCCTCACGAGACTTCACTCGTCCTACTAGGGATGCCTAGGGGTTTAAAAGGCTTGTTGCATACGCTAAATGCAATCGTGTTTCCCACGACAGAGGAGGTAGAGTAGTTGTCTTTTATTTTCAGTTTTGTATTGCTAAGGGACTAGCAATATGTAAGTTTGGGGGTGTGATAAATGCTGAATGTTACACATTCAAGCCCCTTAATTCACATATGTTAATCTCTTAATTTCATTATAATATGATGTTTTGTGTTGTTTTTGTGTTTTTCCCTTATTTTGTAGGTTTTGGAAGAAAAGCAATCAATTCCATCAAGTTTCGGGCTTAGAAGAGATGTTGGAGAAAAGCTGAAGAATTTGGCTAGAGCCATATCCATATTTGGCTAGAGCCATCATTTGGCTAGAGCCATATCTACATTTGGCTAGAGCCATCACTTGGCTAGAGCCATATCCATATTTGGCTAGAGCCATCACTTGGCTCGAGCCATATCCATATTTGGCTAGAGCCATCACTTGGCTCGAGCCATATCCATGTTTAGCTCGAGCCATCACTTGGCTCGAGCCATATCCATGTTTAGCTCGAGCCATCACTTGGCTCGAGCCATATCCATGTTTAGCTCAAGCCATCTTGCGCGCTGAACAGTAAAGTCGGCAAAACCCGATTTGGAAAGATCCTAAACCTACTCCAACTCGATTTTGGACTTCCTAGGGTGCACAAATTTGACTAGGGTTGTTCCTAAACTCTATAAATACTCCCCTAAGTCCTCCAAAACAATTACACAAGCTTGAGGAGAAGAATCAAAGGCTTCAAAGAAGGGTTTTTTTTAGTTCTTTCTTTCTTTTTAGTTTTTCTTTGTTATTTTCTTATTGGGATGATTTTCATCCAAATTATGTGTAGCTAATACTTTAGTTAGGGCTCGATTGAAGCCCTAATCATGTCTCTTTAAGGTTTCAATTTGTCTTGCTACAATTCATGTTTTGATGCTTAATTGATTTATCTCGGGTTTTTGTTCGTTCTTCATATGGGTTATGTATGGGTTTGATCATCTTATGCATATAACATGTGTAGAGTGTTATCTAGGTCAATTTGGATGACTGAGTCTTGGGCCTAGTAGAGTGACAAAAGAACCAATTGCGGATTCTTGGGGTAATCAACATGAAAGATCGGAATATACAACATGTTCTAGGTTTTATTGTGTTTGTCGATCTCCATAGAATTATGCTTTCTTGAGGAACAACTTAGTATACACCCATGCTAAATCCCTCAAGAAAGAAAAGAGTTAGAGTATACACCCATGCCTAATCTCGTTGTTTAGGGAGATCAATAGCTTTTGGAGTATGCACCCATGCCCTTAGGCTGGCAAACATTGAGTATCTCGACATGAATGTAGCATTGTGCATATTATTTACCTTATTTGAGTATGATTAGCGGTGGATATCGAAGCCCTAGCCCTTTATCTTATTATTTCAATTCAATATTTTATCTTATTTCATTCACAATATCTTTTTAGGAATTTCTTTTTAAACATAGTTTACCAATCCTCGTGGGAATGATCTCTTATTTGCCATCTATACTATCGTTTTGATCTTGTGCACTTGCGAGTAAAACGTGCATTTATTCGCCTATTTATTTAGGTGGATATTTGTATAACAATAGACATCAATGGAGGAGGAGATCTTTTGGGAGCCGAACTTCCAGGCGAAAATTAGGGGGTCTCTAAGGCACCCATTGGAGGCGTTTCCAGGGCATTTAATGGAGGCTTTTTAACAAATGATCAATCAGAGAGAACCACGTGTTACCAGCCACTAGAAGGCGTTATTTGTTACAAATATGAAGAAGTTGAAAGAAAAGGGTGTACATCACGGCTCTCCTACATTGGAAGAGGAAGTCAATATTGATGAAGATGTGAGGGAGGATTTGGAAGTGGAAATGGCTCACGTGGAGAGATCTGCGTAGAATCAATTTTTGAGAGGTGGTTCAAATATGAAAAAATTAAAGGAAACGGGAGTAAAACCCGGCTCCAATACGTTGGCTAATGAAGAATATTATGTCGTAGCTGTGATGAAGGAGTTGGAAGGGGAAACTGCTAGCGTGAAGCAAGGGGAACAATTTGGAAAAAAATCTTTCCAACTTTATGTTGTACAAATTGAGGGGCAAGAGGGTGTTTCACTAAAAGAAAGAGCGCATTCTTTTAAGGCAAAGGTAGGCCACGGTGATAGGTTGGGAAAGGTTGCACTGACACACTGCGGATTTTCATGAGTATTTAAATCTGTCCCTTTGGTATTCCAGCCACCAAATAAAGTGGGAATTAATACCCGGCAATCACCTAGGGGTACTATGGGAAACAAAATATGTCTTATGGCACCTTGCCACCTCACGTGGCTCAGATTGAGGATCAAACCATGCAGCCTCTATATGAACATGTACCCGAAAATCCAGTTGGGAAAGTAGGGGTCTTAGACAAACGCTGGAAAAAAAAGAGCTCATGCACGGAGTCAGGCATCTGAAAATGATCAAACAAATTTTGCTCTACCGGGCAAAAGGAAGGCTCAAGAGTGGGGGTTTTACCCCAAGGGTAACATCAGTAGAAAAAAAGGGTGTTGGGTGACAGTGCAAGTGGGAGACTGTGTTCATGATTTGGTGGAGGTTGATACACAGCCCCGCCAGTAGCTATGAGTGTTTTAAGAAAAGAGAGCCACGATGGTTTTCCTGATGGAAACCAAATTTTCTAATCATCGTTTTGATTTAATAAAGAATAAAATTGGTTATGGTGGCTTGTTTGTTGTGAATACTGTTGGGAGGAAAGGTAGTTTGGCTCTTTTTCGGAAAGAAAAATTTTGTGTTAACATCCAGAATTATAGTTGTTGTCATATAAATGCTATTATCAAAAGTCCCGACACTGGTACGGAATGGAAATTCATGGGTTTCTATGGGCATCCAGAGACTGCAAAGCGAAAAGAGGTGTGGAGTTTATTGCGACATCTAATAACCTAATCCCCCAATGCTTGGCTTTGTGTGGGGGATTTTAATGAAGTTCTTGCTGATTCAGAAAAATATGGAGGAGCTCGAAAGCCTTGGGGACAGATGGAAGCTTTTAAAAATACACTGGAGCATTGTCAACTAAGTGATTTATGCTTTTCGGTGCCAAAATTTACTTGATGTAATCATCGGGATGGGGCTCATTTCACCGAAGAAAGATTAGACAGGGTGACAACCAATAATGCGTGGTGTGATTTATTCCTATATTTTAATGTTGGGATTCTTCTGGCAAAAAGCTCAGACCATGCCCCCCTTTTCATGTCTTTTTCAACATCTGGAGTCCATGCCCAAAGAAAGAAACATATTCTTAGGTATGAAGCATGTTGGGACCGTAAGAAGGATTTCAAAGAAGTTATTAAAAAGGCATGGAAGGTCAAAAGCAGGAAGGATGACGTATGGGGAATTCTGAAGGAAAAAATTCATAAATGTCAGCAAGCCTTAAACACTTGGAATAGGGCGCATATAGATCAAATAGAGAAGGTCATCACTCAAAAAACAAAATTATTGGAGGAGCTGCAAAATGGTGATGGTCTTCTGGATTTAGAAAATATTCATAATCTCCAACATGAGGTCAATGAATTGATGGAACAAGATGATGTGAAATGGAGACAACAGGCAAAGGAAAACTGGCTGAAATATGGATTTAAAAATTCCAAATATTTTCATGCATGTGCCAACCAAAGACGACGAGCCAATTAGATGAGTAGGATTATGGATGAGGATGGGACAATTTGCTCTACACAGATTGAAATTGAGCAGGCCTTCAAGAATTATTTTCAGAATCTTTTCTCCATAGCCCATCCGGCAAGTGTGAAGGAATGTCTTTCCGTGTTATCCACCAGAATTACAGTAGGTATGAATGAGCAATTACTTCAAGCTTTTACCAGGGATGAAGTGTGTTGTGTGCTAAATCAAATGGCGCCTCTCAAAGTTCCAAGTCCAGATGGGTTTTCTGCTTATTTTTTTCAAGAACATTGGGCATTCATTGGAGAAGTGGTATGTGCTGCAGTGCTCAAATAACACTAGGTATTTGGATGCTGATATAAACTCTATCTGTATTGCTTTGATCTCGAAGATTAAAAATCCCACTTCAGTGACCAAATTTAGAACTATTAGCCTATGTAACGTTGTTTATAAGATTATTTCCAAGGTTCTAGCGAATAGGCTGAAACGTATCCTGCCACAAGTTATTTCTCCAAACCAAAGCACGTTCATTCCTAGCCGGTTGATTTCTGACAATGTCCTAGTGGCGTATGAAACTCTTCACTCGATGCATACAAGCATCTGGGGCAAGGAGGGATTCATGGCCCTAAAACTTTATATGAGTAAAGCTTACAACTGAGTTGAATGGAATTTTTTGGAGGCTGTTATGCAAAAGATGGGCTTCGCACCTAAGTGGATTGCACTCATTATGACTTGTGTCAAGTCAGTTACTTACTCAGTTCTTGTGAATAGCCAACTAGTGGGGAAAATTCTCCCTACCAGAGGCATCAGACAAGGGGATCCACTATCCCCCTATTTATTTATTTTGTGTGCAGAGGCTCTGAGTTTCCTTCTTCATCATGCGAAACATTCAGGTTATCTCTTGGGTGTCCCAACTTCTAAACGTGGACCACGGTTAAATCATCTATTTTTTGCTAATGACAGCTTACCATTTTGTAAAGCTAATGCTACGAATTGGCACAGGCTGTCTCTCATTTTGGATAGATATGAGAAGGCTTGAAGTCAGAAACTTAATAAAGCAAAAACTACCATCTTTTTCAGCAGGAACACTAGCCAAAGGGTGAGGGAACTTATTCTCCAATTATCAGGAATCCCAGCCACTTAGCGTTTTGAGAAGTACTTGGATATACCGGCTCTCATTGGCAAATCTAGACCATGGAGTTCCAAGGCATTAAAGATAGAGTGTGGAAACGATTGAATGACTGGAAAACTAAATTTCTTTCCCTAGCTGGCAAAGTGGTTTCGTTAAAAGCAGTGGTCCAAGATATTCCTACCTACAATATGAGTATTTTCTCACTCCCTAAGGCACTCTGCAGAGAACTTATCTAAATGATGCAAAAATTTTGGTGGGGTCACAAGGATAATTATTTCAAGATCCACTGGATGAGTTGGGAGAAGATGGGGTATTCAAAATCTAAAGGAGGTATGGGTTTTCGTGATTTACTTTGTTTTTAACAAAGCTCTCCTAGCAAAACAATGTTGGCGTCTTCTTCAAAATTCTACTGGTTTGGTAGCTCGCATTTTGAAGGCCAAATATTTTCCTGAGATTCATTGTTGGAAGTGGCGGTGTTATGCAAGAGGTCGTCCTTTGCTTGGCGAAGTATTTGTTCAACTTGGGCGCTATTATCTGAGGGGAATCTTTGGAGAATCGGGGATGGAAGCATGGTTAAAATCTGGAAAGATAAATGGTTGCCTAGTCCTACCTCGTTTGTTGTTCAATCACCAAGGAGGATCTTGGCAACTAATGCCAAAGTGGCGATATTGATCAACTTGATACGAAATGTTGGAATTTGCCCCTAATCACTGAAGTATTCAATAAAGAAGAGGCATATATTATTTGTAAAATCCCGCTTAGTCATTACGGACAAAAAGATGTGATGATTTGGCGAGGTACATCGTCAAGGAAATTTACAGTTCGCAGTGCTTATCATCTGGAAAAAGAGAAACATGAGAGGGTCAGAGGTGAAAGCTCCACAGGATCCGGTTGTTGTAGGATTTGGAATACCATATGGAGACTAAGAGTTCCGAACTCTGTCAAAATGTTCATTTGGCGAGCCTGTCACGACCTTCTTCCAACAACGGAGAATCTAAACAAGAAAGGTATTGTCATGGATCCCTTTTGTATTTTCTACAACTTGGAAGGTGAAAGTACTATGCATATATTGTGGAATTGCCCCTTCTCTAATCATTTTTGGGGGGCATGTGCGACAAAGCTGCAACAGTGTACTACGGGAGGAGCTTCTTTTTTCGGTTTGATGGAAGAATTGATTGACAAATGCACAGATGAGGAACTCAAATATTTTGGTGTGCTTGTGCAGAGTCTTTGGTTTAGAAGGAACAAAGTGTTCATGGGGGAGAACTCACACCTCCAATACACTTATCCAGGAGGCTCTTAGAACTACTCATGATTTCCATTTGGCCAATACAAAGGAAGGGGTCGCAATCTCAATTCAGATAGTGGAAGAGCCGTTACAGTGGCGTCCTCCACCGCAGGATAATTACAAAGTGAATTGGGATGCAGCTCTAGACTCATCCAATCAACAAATGGGGTAGGAGTCATATTCAGAGATCACATGGGGCGGGTGAGTGCGGCGCGTAGCACGACAGTAGAATTTCTCCAGAGCCTATAGTAACAGAAGCAATTGCAGCTTTACATGCAGTTGAGTTTAGTCGAGATCTAGGACTCCCAAGGATTATCTTAGAGGGCAACTCGCTCCAAGTGGTTAATGCGGTCCACGACAAGGGACAAAATTAGAAGCAGGTATGGTCATATTGTAGCGGATATTCGAACTATTCTCCAAGGTTTTCAGGGTTGGCAGATTTGTCACACAAAGAGGGCTACCAATTCTGCAGCACATGAATTGGCCAAAGAAACGATCTTAAATGTCATAAATAGGGTATGGATGAAAGAAATTCCAAATTGTATCTATGATTTTGTAATTTTAGAGCATCATGCTCTACTATCTTAGAGTTTTTTACAAAACTCTAGATTTTTCCATTTTGATGAATGAATGTTGACATTACTTTTTTTTAAAAAAAAAGTAAAGCCCAAGTTTCTAGAAATGATTGGCCACATTGAGGCCTAGCAAAAGCAAAGAAAAAAAAAAGATTTGGCGACATCCCTTACAAATTTGTTTTTATCTAACTAACAAATTTAAGTGATTCAATTAACAAAGATTGCAAAGCATTTTGTCGAAATCCCTAGAAGATTAGAAGCAATGCCAAGCTCTCCGAGGCCAAAACTCATTAGTATGGCCTCTACATCCAATCTGCTCTTGATATTCGCACGCTGCTGATTCCATAACCCCACTGCAAAATAAAGATGGCATCATGGATTAATGCATATAAAAAATTAGTAGACATCACGAAATCATTATCAAGAACAGACACATAAGAGAAGCAACAATTCAATTCTTAATTGCAAATGATATGAAGAACTAAGAAAACATCGAGCAACAAATTATCTCATGACAGAAAAGAACCCTACTCTTCATAGACAAAAATATATAATGTTCTCATTCCAAAGATTACACAAAAGTATCAACATATAAAAGTCGATTACTAGACTGCCATTGCAACATTATAGCGACAAAAAATTCCATGAAATTTTTCCTTACTGAGCAGCAATGTCGCAAATAGTTAACTTATTTGCTAGAGAAACTAATGGTTTAGTTTCTAATTCATACAACACACATACCACTTAGATTGTCATAATGGTATGAACAAAGTATGAAGAAAGAAACAGATAAAAATGAAAAATACAAACTTGAGTGGTGGCCATTTTTCACACGAGCTGATGACGTCTCTTTCTCATTTTGGCTCTTTGAGGTTGCAATATCTTGGTTGGAATGAGTTTTCCATCTCAGTCAAAAGGCCACGACAGTTGTCCAAGCAATCGTCATCCACATCCAAGTATGGGAAACCTTGAGGCCAAGATTTTGGTTCACGAGATCAAGGTTAAAAAATAAATTTGAACAAAAATTGATTAAAAATATTTGTTAAATCTACCTTGAAACAAACTCGTTTAAAATTTAATTGTAGCTCAATGGAATCATTTGTTCTCTATAATCTCAAATAATTATAATTATATATTTCATACAATGAAAATATGTAACAAAAACTACATATATTCATACATGATTAATGTAAAAAAGCAATCTAAATATAAAAGTTTAATCAATGTAAAAGTTTGAAAAAAAAAAAAAAAAGTTGACTTTTTGCTCTATTCTAGGTAGTCTTTTCACCGTTCACCTCTCATGCTCTCAAAAAAAAAAACAAAAAAGTTCAGTAATTGATGTGAATTATTGAACGGCATGAAAAAGAAAAATTTGGCTGAATGAAGAGAACTACAGTAAGAAGAATAACAATTTGATGGCTATGGTATAAAAGATGAACTAGTTTCACAACTTCAAATTTTCTCATAATCAAAATCGCAACTCAATGTCTTTAAGGATTTGTCTAGGTTTGCGATTTCAAAAAGTATGATTAAAAAATAACGATTTTAAAACGTACAATTTGAAAACGCAATTTTTAAAAACTCAGTTAAGTATTTGGTAAAATCACAGTTTTGCTTTTAAAATCGCATGTTGACATTTAAAATTGTGTGTGTTTTTTTTTTAAAAAAAAAAAAAATCCCATTGCCTACTATTTAAAAACACAATTTTGTTTACCTTTTTAAACTGCAATTTTTTAAAAATACATTGCCAATAGATACAGATTTTGCTGTTGAATTTAAAATCACACTTTTTACTTACCAAATCGCACTCTCAAACACATTATAAATCACATAATTGCAATTTGGTTTAGCAAATAGCAACTCAATGACCATGGTATATTATATACTTTATCTTCTCTTTTTTTCTTTTTTTTTTGTCATTGAGTCGGTGAGCTGGTGATTTACTTTGGTCTCTCAATCTCAACTATATCGAGCAGACTATTGGAGAGCAAAAAAACAATCAGTCACAAAATGACTAAACTGATTCCTTAAAAAAAAAGAAAAAAAAAAGTGGCAGTGACTATAAAAAATTGAGCGTTTGGCAACAAGTGTGAGGTGCGTTTCAGATTACAATTTCGTAGACAAAAAATGCGATTTTAAATCAAATCGTAAAGAAGAAAATATATAGACTAGATATATATATATAATATATATATCGTTTGGGATTGCATTTTTTAAAAATTGCGATTTGAAAACGCAGTCAAACTGCGATTTTGTCAAACATTTAACTGCGTTTTTTAAAAATCAAGTTTTTAAATACATTTTTGAAACCATAATCCCAAACAGACCTGAGTCATGACTTTATTTAAACAGTTATATTGATCAACTAAACGGAGCGTTTTGAAAAAATCATAAAAGTTAGTCTTCCACCTCTTTATCAATCGGAAGTGTTTTGGGTTTGCATCATTTGAGTTTGCAATGCCCCTATGAGGCTAATGGGATAAAAATGCTCTAATGGTATTGGGGTGCCTAGTCGTGTTGGATGTGATAGCTATAACATTAAGGTTATGTTTGATATATGGAATGACTATTCCAGTAAGAAAATAAATAGTTTTTATTGAAAATGTAATGTGGTAGAATGAAATAACCTTGAAATAATCATTCTCCTCAAATTTAGGAATAGTTATTATTTAATTTAAGGAATAAACATTTCCTCATATGTAATGAGAATGGTTATTCTAAGTGTTAGAGCCTTATTATATACTCTAACACTAAGGCTATTCTATTTAAACTTTTTTTATTTTTAATAAAAACTATTTATTTTTTCTAATAGAATAACTATTTCGCGTACTAAAATGTATTCTAACTGTATTTCTTATTGACATATTGTATCTGGTACAAGTATGAATTCTATAATACTAGAGGGTGGTCCCGGATGAACTCATGTTGATGAGGCTTTGCTCTCTAATAATTATTAAGCAATTAAAGATTTGTCACCATAATGATACATCAAAACACTAGAAAGATTACCATAAGAATAATTACCAAGAGGGAGACCAATGTATTATCATAAGAATAAACCTTCAAAATACCATGAGAATAAATAAACAATATTTAAATAGAGTAGAAAGATATTTAAAGATCGAGTTCGTTCTCGGGTCGGAACCAAGCGTGGAGCACTACCGGGGACCCGAGACCTGGTGTGAAGAGATATAAGACAGTGAATTGTATGAACCACTGGTAGCACTCTGAGAAGTAGTGTTAATATCACCGAACAACGCAAACTCATTCTGCCCATCGGACGCTTCCACCGTTGATACCTCGATGAATCCCCGGCCACAGAACCGCAAAAAATTTAGCGACTCGACCCTCGGCTCACCCAGAGGAAATCCACCTTCCAACATGCCAACAACGCTAGCCATCGCCGGTCTCAGCGCCGGCTCCTCGTGCACACAACACAATGCAATCCGCACGAGCTTCTCAACTTCTTCGCTCGTCACCCGTCCCTCCACCCTCGCGTCTGCCAGCTCTAAGAGCATTAGCAGCAGCTTCCCTTAAACTCCATTCCCTTTCCTAGTGTAGGGAAAACTGTTAAAAAAACACAAAAAAGTCCCTGCAGCAGCTTCCCTAAGTGTTCCCTAAACTATAGAAACACCAAGGGAACCACTTTTGGTTCCCTTCATCAAGGGAACCAAAAGTGGTTCCCTTAGCATTATTAAAATATAAATAACTTTCTCTCTCATCTACCATTTGTTTAAAACAATATTTAAATGATTTCTCTTTCCTCTCTCTTTCTTCTAGCATTTAATTCAAATAGTATTTAATTCATGTAGGGAAAGATGAAGGGAAGCTGCTGTGGAGTGCATTTAACTAGGGAACTAAAAAATGGTTTTGTTCCCTACATTAAAGAAAAGCTTAAGGGAAGCTGCTGCTAATGCTCTAAATACTTTCTTTGCTCATGCATTTCCAGCGCAAATAGAGGGAAATATATTGGTCCGTGTGGAGAATTTATCTCTGTTGATAAATTCTTTCTTCCACTCATAAGCTCTAGCAATACCATCCCATAACTATATACATCAATCTTGTCAGAAATCGCGGAGCTCGTTAGCCATTCGGGCGCAAGATAGCCTCGAGTTCCTCTCATTGTGGTGAACAGAGTGGATTGTTCGGGACTCAGCAGCTTAGAAATCCCAAAATCTGAGATTTTCACTTGTAAATCGTCGTGCAAGAGAATATTCTCTGGCTTGACATCACAATGAATGATCTTGTGCTCGCACCCGCTATGCAAGTAAGCAAGACCCCGCGCTGTTCCAAGCGCAATTTCCACTCTTTCCCGCCATTCTAGAACAGGGCCACCATTACAAAAGAGTGTACGGTCCAATGAACCTCTGTTCATGTACTCAAGGACAAGAAATCTCTGCCTCCCTTGTGCGCAAAATCCTTTCAGTCTAACCAAATTGACATGGTGGATGTTCCCAATTATTGCAATCTCAGTGCAGAATTCCTTCTTCCCTTGGACTCCCAAACTGCTAATCTTCTTCACCGCCACAACGCTTTTGTCTGACAGAGTACCTTTGTATACAGTCCCGAAGCCTCCGCTACCAATCTGGGTCTTCAAGTTTTCAGTTGCAACTGCAAGTTCTTCATAATCGAACCTTCTCGGTAGGCCCGGGATGCAGATTATCTCTAGCTCTGCAGATGAAGACGAGTAAAGCCGGCCCAATTTTTCAGCTCCGGCTTTCGAAAGCCTATTTTTCCTCCACCAAAGGATTGCAAGGACTACAATGGTGGTTAGTAACAAGAATCCGGACGAAGGTATTAGCACCAAACCGGCTATTGGGAAGCTCTGTTTCTGGTTTGGGTTTTCAGCGGAAGAGCTCACCAAAGCTTTAATATAGCCCAAACTATCGTCATTGGGGGTTGAAAAGATTGAGCCTAAATGGTTTTCAAGAAGATGACAAGACCCAGAAGAATTTCCATGGAAAATGGCAAGACAAGAACAATTTTGAGAGCATAGATCTTGGCAAACAGAGAAATTGACACCACGCCTCACAGGCTCGGTGAACTCGTTAGCAAAATAGTCCATGCCATAGCCCAGTTCCAGATACGAAACAGGGGAATTGAATTGGCTTCCACTATTTCTGGTTTCATTGCAAGCCGAAGGCAGAGAAATAGAAGTATCCGTTGGCACGCAATCGCCACTCATTTGAATATGGAATCCTGGTGGACAAGCACAAGTCCCACCCGACGAGCACAATCCAATTTTTCCGCAAATGAAAGGAATACGGCAATCTTCATCCGGCTTCTTGATTTCTTGAACCCAATCGTAGTTAATGAAGCTGCTGATCGTAAATCTGCCTTCAGATCCCAATTTCCCAATTCTAAAACTTGACAGGCCGCCATTCAAAACTTCCCGAATCACCACCGTTGATCCGTCACTCCCTAACAAATACAAACCGGTACCGTTCATCGTCATGAACGAGACCGCCCCATTCGAGTCCTTGTAAGCGTTTAAATCCATGGACAGCTTCCAATACGTCATCCCAGTCCATTGCAGCACTAAATCCCCGTCGGTAACCTCAAGCTTATAATCACCCACCGACATGTCTCCGTCCGACACGGCACTTCGCAATGATTTTCCAGCTGGCATACGCTGTCCTGTGACAATAGTGTCGGTGGGATATTCGAAACTCTCCCACAGCGTAACATTTCGTGAATCAACCAATACGAGGTTTCCCGATTCCAGAAGTTGCATAGCGGAGACCTCAGAATTCAATGGCGGGGTCGACCAGAGCAGTTGATTGGCCTGGTTCGTGACAGAGAGGCCGTTGGAAGTTAGTGACAGGCTGTCGGAGTCTGACATGGCAGCGTTGCGGTTGGCGGACCAGATGATGGAGTTGGAGGCCACGTGGGTGACGGAGAAGTAATAGAGTGAGGGGTTTGTCTTGGTGCCGGAAATAGAAGCTTTGAAAGTGGCGTTTTGGGAGAGCAAGAAAGTGCCGGAGTAGTCGATGAATTGGAAGTTTGAGGCGGTGAAGTTGGGGGTGACGGAGAGGGTAGAGATGGCGCCGGAGAAGGTGAAAGATGGGAGGAAAGCGCAGGATAAAAGGAAGGAGATTGAGAGTGAGAAATCCATACGGAGAAAAAATTATGAATCGAGGAAGAAGATGAGGTGAATGTTTTCCCGTCCAGCTCCCACCCCCACTTGGATTGCCATGTCAAACACAGTATTCTTGTCTAATCAATGCATTGACTCTGACATTGTGATTGCTGTTTCATTTTTAGAGGGATTGCTCGTACTTTGACTTTGAGTTTTCGGTGGAGGCATTAATTAAGTTTCTAATGGCACTTGTTGACCTTGTTTTATATATTTATTTTATAATTTAAGTAACGTGAATGAGTGTGATAAATAAATATAAATAATAATAAATTAATGCTTTAGAATAGTACTTATTTTAAAATTTATCTGAAAAAAATGATCTGATAAGGCAAAAATGTAACGTAAAGGTGTGAATGTTAAATATAAAATTACATGTTTACCATTTCACATCATTCTTTGTTTTTTTTTTTTTCATGAATTTCAATAGTGCTGCTTCCAAACTTTTTTTTTTTTTTTTTTTTTTTGTGTGAGTACATAACTAACAACTAAACAAGCCTAATTAAGATAAACTGAAAGAAGACTGGAAAGAAGAGAACTTTCCATATACAATAGAGGGATAGAGAGAGATGGGAATGCGGTCAGAAAACAATCTAGCTGCGGCCCAACGTGCCACAGAATGAGCACAGAAGTTTGCACTTCTATTGATTTTCCGAATTTTCCAGAGAAGATCATTCGGTATGGAATCAATAATATTGTTAATAAGGGGGGAAATACGCCAGTCTTGATCTGAATGAGGTTGTATCATGGCGGAAACAACCATCTGAGAGTCACCTTCAAAGATGACTTTTTTTAAGTTTAGGAACGAGGCTAAGGAGGTTGCCAGGCGTGCAGCAATAGCTTCTCCTAAATTTGGACTGCAAGGGGGATTAATCTCAGACACCATTTGTATAATGTGTCCTTGTTGATTACGAGAGACTGCTGCCTGAGCTGAATGTGATTTCCGGATAGCTGTATCAAAATTGATCTTGAACCAAGAGGCAGGAGGGGCAGTCCATATTTCCTTCAGAATAGGAATCGGTGCAGGAAAACGGGCCCAGGCAGCTATATGATCAGATGAAACCTTGTTAATAGTATCGGAAATGAACAAACCATTAAAGAGAAGACCTTCATGGTAGGCTTTATTCTGATAGAACCATAACAGATCACAGAGGACTACAGCAAAGATCTGAAATTTATGGATATCTGCATCATGGATGCCAAGGAAAGAACCTGGGGAGATGATTAATATGACCCAATCCATCATATTGGGGAAACTGAGAGTCAAAGAGTCCAAGGGCCACTGTGAATTTCGCCATACCACTCTTGCAATATCACATTGAAAGAACAAGTGTTGTAATGAATCTTCAGCTAGTAGACAGAGAGGACAAAGTGTGGTAGTATGGAATGAAGCAAAACTTTCAATTCTGTGACCTGTAGGCAAGATGTTCCAAGCAATCTTCCAGAGAAACAGCTTTAATCTATCATTTAATTGTAATTTCCAGAGTTTCTTCCAAACAGAAGAATTTTGGGAGGACAACCCAGAAAAATTATGAGAAATGATTGATAAATAAGCTGAGTTAGTGGAGAAGTTCCCTGATTGTGAAGGTGTCCATATGTAATCAGGCTTTTGATTTGCCGAAATCTTGAGAGCCAATATTGCAGTAGCAGAGATCGGATCAAATACCGACCTAATAAGAGGAGCTTTCCATTGCAATGAGTCTGGCTGGATTAGATCAGAAATAAGCAAAGAGGGCAAACAATGATTAGCGGGATGACTGGGGAGAGGCTTAAAAGTAGGTAAAGAGGGAACCCAAGAAGTTGTCCAAATTGGAAAGTGCGAAAATCGAGAGACTTGAAGACATGCATTTGCAGAGAGAAGAGCCTTACTTCTTAGGATTCCTTTCCAAATCAAAGAAGCATTTGAATGAGGAGATGTAGAAAAGAAATCTCCATACTTTATATACTTGGCACGGAATTGTTGAACCCAAAGACTATCTTGATTGGTTAGGAATTTCCATCCCAGTTTTGCCATTAGAGCAGAATTCATAGCTGACATTTTACGAAAACCAAGACCCCCTAGAGACCTTGGGAGACAAATAGAAGACCAAGCTTTTAGACAAAGATTCCTTGCTTTATTCGTAGGGAAACCCCACCAAAAGTTTTTGAATAGTTTATCCAAATTTGAACATATATTATCTGGCAGAAGAAAAGTACTCATAGCATATGCAGGAATAGCAGAGGCAGTAGCTCGAATAAGAACCGTCCTACCAGCCTGAGAAAGAGTTTTGGCCTTCCATCCAGTAATTTTGTTCAAGACCTTATCCACTATAGGTTGGAAAGCCTCTTTTTTTGATTTCCCTATTATCAGAGGAAGTCCTAAATAAAAAGGAGCTGAGGAAGAAATCTTGTAAGGGATGATGCCATTGATACTATGGATCGAGGCCGCCGTAGTATTTTTACTGAACAAAATAGAAGATTTAGAAACATTTACAGCTTGCCCCGACCAGCCACAGTAGTTCTCCAAACACACCTTAATAACCGAAGCTTCAGCAGAGGTAGCCTTGGCAAATATAATAAGATCATCCGCAAACAGAAGATGTGTTAATGGAGAGGTATTCTTGGATATAGAAATTCCCTTAAGAAGTCCCAAAGATTCTTGTTTAATCAGAATTCTGGATAAAGCTTCAGTTCCCAGAATAAACAGAAATGGAGATAAAGGGTCACCTTGCCGAAGACCTCTTTTGGGGGTAAAGTGGCCAAAAGGATTGCCATTAATCAGAATGCTAAAGGATGGGGATGTTATACAAATCCTGATCCAGTTAATCCAGGTTGGACTAAAACCTAATTGATGCAGGATGGAGAATAAGAAGGACCATTCCATGCGATCAAAGGCTTTTTCCATATCTATCTTGACAGCCATAAGACCACCCCTGCCTTTTTTATTCTTTAAAGAATGAAGAAGCTCATGTGCCAGAATTGAATTATCTTGAATGTTACGAGCAGGAACAAAAGCAGATTGATAAGGCGAAATAAATTTATGAAGATAGAGCTTGAACCTGTTGGCCAGAATTTTTGAGATGATCTTGTAAATGATGTTGCAAAGACTGATAGGTCGAAACTGACTAACCGAGTGGGCGCCACTTTGTTTCGGAACCAGGGCAATAAAAGTGTGGTTTTGCTCCTTCAGAAGGTGACTTCGTCGGAAGAAATCCCAAACATTCCCTAGGACAAGATCCTTCACCGTAGTCCAGTACTTTTTATAAAAAAGAGCTGTGAAACCATCTGGGCCAGGGGCCTTTGTAGATCCAATACTTGAGAGTACATCAAAAATTTCCTACTCAGAGGGGATATTACAAAGAAGGAGATTATCATCTGGAGAGATGCAATTATCAAACAAATTCAGAAGATCCGTATGAATGATAGGCTTAGACGAGGAGAATAAAGAGGAAAAATGTGATGTGAAACAATTCCCAATAGAAGCTCTGTCAGAGATCCATTCTCCAGAAGAATTTTTCAAATAATCAATAGAGTTCCGCCTTCTCCTGATTAGTGTAGAAGCATGAAAGAACTTGGTATTAAGGTCTACACAGGTAAGCCAAGTTTCACGAGATTTGTTCTTCCATAGTAAAGCTTCTTGGGCCAAGAGATCATTGATTTCCGCTCTGAGAGAAATCTCCAATTGGTAGTGGTTGGCAGAGTTAGGCAATTGCTGTACAGCATCCAGTTGACCAACAAGAAGAGTAATCCGAGATTGAATATGACCAAAATGATTCTTATTCCAAGATTTCAGAGCAAACTTGGTATTCCTTAAAGAATTGGATAACTTAAAAGCAGGGCTGCCAACCACATTAGTAAACCAAGCAGAAGAGATAATATCCAAACACTATGGATGGGTAGACCAAAACTCTTCAAACCTAAAGGGTTTAGGTAGAGAGTTAGAAGGAGTAATAGTGTTGAGAATAATGGGGTTATGATCAGAGGAATATGAAGGGAGGTGTAAAATGGAATAGGCAGGGAAAAGCTTGATCCAGTCTGTATTAGCAAACCCTCTATCAAGTCGTTCCTTAATAAGACTAGCACCTTCTCTATGATTAGACCAAGTATAGGGATTACCCATAAAACCCAAATCAACTAACCCATGATGATTTATAAATTCTCGAAAAGGATCATGAGAAGAACAAGCATAAGGGCGACCTCTCAATTTCTCAGATTGATCTAATATCTTATTAAAATCCCCAATGCATAACCAAGGAGCTCCAAATTTATTACCATCAGCAGTAAGAGAATCCCAAAAACAACTATCAAATTTTTTATAAGGGGGCCCATATAGACAAGATAAAATCCAGGGGGTATGTGGGGGATCAGAATAGCACCAAACATTTATTTTATTTACATCAGTTGAAAAGCATTCCAGATTCACACCATGACGCCAAGCTAACAAAAGCCCACCTTTTGAACCAGATGGGGGAACATGCGTCATCAAAAAGAAACCCACAGTATTCAAAATATTACAAGCAACAGTAGGAGCAGTTTTGGTTTCGGTGAGAAATACAACATCAGGAGGAATTGCATTCTTGAACTTTGGACCGTTTAGAGCTGAATTGAGAGGGCACGGCAGCCCTCGACAATTCCAAGCTATATTTTCTTGATGGGGAGGTGCCTAAGAAGGTCCACCCCTTGTCCAGCAACAGAAGGCCGGGATGCTAGAAAATGAGTTATCTTCATCATAAACTGAGGCATAAATAAAGGCGTTCCATAGGAGCTCTGGAGAAACGCCGAGAGGATAGGACAGGGAAGGCCGAGCCATAAGGTGCTTCTGTAGATGTTACCACGCTGTCTAGGAACTCCAGAGTTACTATCTTTCTTTACGCAGTGCACCATAAAAAGCCACAAGGGATGAGGCTGCAAATCAGTAGAAGAAGCGAGAGCCTGCCTTAGCAATCGGGTTCTCAATAATCTGAGACTGGAGCAGATCGTGACAGTAGGCTGAGAGTATTTCAGGGAGGCAAGAGAACAGGCTGCTTGACATTTGAGATCCAAAGTTCGTCAAGCGCTTCAATTTTTTTTTTCGTTGAACAAGGAGGCTAGTAAGTGTCATCCTCCTGAATAACAGACGCTTACTTCGGTTACGTCTTTAACGAGCCACGGGAGCTGAAGTATCGGGGAACCCAAGCTTCTTCTTAACTCTTAAAGCCAGTCTGGATATCTGGGGAGAGGGGAGGAGAAGGTGTTGGCGGCAGTGGAGACGAGAGAGTGGATTGCGGAGGAGATGATGGCTGAACAGGGGATCTTGTGTAAGGGTGGAATCGGGTGGGGCTTGGATTATGATACAATGGCTTTCTAGGACTAATTGGCTGGGCCGAGAGGGGTGGAGGTGTGGGGTAATAAGCTGGATGGCTGGGTTGAGGATGGGCCGTGTTTAAAGGAAAAGGCTGGGGAGAGTTGAGTCCGGGCCAAATGTTAGGGTCAGCCCACTTTGAAATATAATCCAGAAAGTGGCCCGGATTGGTAAACAAGGGGAAAATCTTATCAGTTTTGGGCGGCTGAATTGTAGAAGATGAGGATAATGTGGCAGGTTTATCAAAATCTTGGGGATAAGGATAAGCTTCAATTGGAGCATTTAATGAAGAAGATTTTTCAGTATACAGTGGTGATTTACCTTTATCTGCTGAGGAGATTTTTGTCTGCTTCGGTGGAGGGTGAACAGGAGCATGGAAATTCTCAGATGAATATGGACCACCGATTCTCAGGGGATTTGCAATATTGGCTACGTGTCCCGCATCCAAGGACTTGGGGAGAGCTTGTTGGAATGAAGGAGAAAGAGGGACATGTGAGCTGGAACGATTCTGCCGAGTTACCATCTGTAGATGAGTGGACTCACCACCATGGGAAGAAATTGGCAGCGTTGTAGGAAGCGCCGACCCAGATGAATCCAGAGATAGAGTGCTGATTCTGAGCCACTGGAAGAACACGTGGATAGGTCGGTGAAGCAGCAGATAAGGAAATACTGTAATTGGCTGGGGGGGCAATTGGTGGATCCGGGCAACTATATTTTTTGTGGCCAATGAGCCCACACAAAGTGCAGTAGTCAGCCAATCGCTCATACTTCAAAGTGACCCACAAAGGATCTTTGTCTGTACGAGAGATAAAAAAATCAGGCACCAAAGGTCGAGAAGTGTTAATTTCTACTCTAAGCCGAAGATGCTGCCTGCAAATAAGACCAAGGTTGTCCCCATTTTCCACATCCAAGAGAGTACCCAAGGCTTTCCTTATACTGATGGCATTTTTAAGAGTCATGTTTTGTTGGGGAAGCCCATGTACCTGAATCCAGAAGGAGCATAGGCAGAGCTCCACCTCATTAAGAGCAAGAGCACGAGTCCAAGGATGGAGAAGCAGCAGGGAACCACGTATGTTCCATGGCCCTTGATGTAAAATTCGGTCAACGTGAGTTTGGAGAGGAACGACAAAGAGGAATTTCTTGGGGGCAATAACCTCCACTGCCAGAGGGGAGGCAAAGCTCCAGGCGGTAGCCATGGTATCCCTGACATGCTGAGAATGCAGAGGACGTAAGGAAAGGACCTTACCGATGAGGGCAAAGGCCTCCTAAGACGGTGAAGGTTCCACTATAGCTTCCAACTGAGCCCAAAATGGTCAATTCTAGAGCTACAGTTTCATTAATAAGGGCTTGTAGATCGATGGGAGGAGGATCCATGAAGGATGAGAACCAGAAGAAGAGAAAACCGTGAGGATATGTTTTAGATGTCTTTTTAGGGGTCTTTTTAAATTTTTTTAATCAAATTAGGCCTCACCTTTCATTGAGAGGTGGGCCCCAATTTAATTTAAAAAATAAAAAAGAATTCTAGAAGGACCTTTAGAAGATGTACAAGTATTTTCCTATTTATTTTATGGTTAGAATTCATAGTTGACACATCTTTAAAAAAATTTAAATAATATAAAATAAAGTATACTATTAAATATACAAACTTTAAATTCTAACCCTAAAATAAATAGTTTTCATTTCATTTGAACGGTTATTTCCTTAAAATACCAAAAATAAATTAATATTAATAAGAATAACAAATCGCTTTTTCATTAACTGTGGCCACATGTATGTAGGACCCGTGATGTAAATAAGTGACATGCTATTGGTGGATGATAATGAATATGAATTGTTTTATACTTTTTATTTATCTCGGCAATATATTATATATGCATCATGCATGCATGCATGAAAATTTCAACTTTTCCCACTTGCACCGGACCAGCAATGTAATGTGGAGCAATA
>FXXK01002370.1:6386-31727 GCA_900184695.1 Betula pendula | reverse complement strand
TACATTTTTTTTTTTTTTTTTGGAACCACTCAGTCTTTGGATTATAGAAATCAGTACATTGAAACCGATAACAATTAATCAGAGAGATGACAGATTGCTCAATCATTGTTCCAAATGTGGATTACAGAAATCAAAAATACACCTCTCTCTTCATTTGAAAGTCTTATACCAACTCAAATTGCCAACAAATCTATCAAGTAAATCGATTACAGAACCATTACAGCTATAATTGGAAGTGAAGGAAACTAGAATACGAGTAACATATCAAATCTGTAATAATCATCACTACTGGTACTGACCATTTATTTGTAGCGAACCCCATGATGACAGACTAAAACGGAGGGATGCTACAGAAGTAATTTGATTACTAGAACGAAGTATGGGACGTGTGGTTATGGTATTTTCTGAAACTGTTGTTGTACAGAATACTAAACCTTTTTCTGATAAACCAGTATTTAAAAATCTATATCTAAGGCATTTTCACCCTATCAGCTAAGTATATAACTGGTAAGGCTTATCTCTCAAACAAAGTTCTTATTTAATAAAAGCTTATCGACTGGGACCTATTTATAAAATAATTATAATCTTGAAACAACATTAACAAATTACCATAAGGGCTAATTAATTAGTAGATTACTACAGTAATTTGTAGCGAAATGTCATCTCAATTTTGTCCTTCAGAGAACTCCCACTTCTGAGAGAATCATTCCAGCATCTGGTTTCTGCAAAGATGATTCTTCTTTTGATAATAAGATTAGTATCATATAAAAAAATCTCTCTCTCTCTTCTCTCTCACGAAAAAAATACGAAGAAGTAGAAGAAAAAAAGAAAGTTAACAAGAGCTCAAATCCCAAGTCTCCACACAAATTAATCTCAGCCCTATGGACTCTCCTTCTTGAATTGCCCTTCATTTTCACCTGCCTTCAAACAAATCAGAAATCCTGTATTGACTGAATATTCTAACAACACTAAATGGAAAGCTTGAAATTAACGGTTTACAGGGTTATCATCGTGAAAACCGAAAAATAGGCCCATTGTATGATTATTGCTAAACCGATATATTTAAGCCAAAATGGCTTTTACGGAATGTTTAATTCACACAAAACTTGGAAGGAAATTCATTCTTACAATGTTTATTACAAAACTCGCCAGCCAACTGATGGTGAAACGCAAGTTTGCCCTTATTGCACTAACTTATCAACAGCAACGTGGTGTGTTATTTTAGAAGGTTTCTGATTTTTCAGATGACGAGCACAACTACATGAACCTGTGCATCGCACGGGTATAGACGTATGCTTGTCATCAGCAAAATCAGAAATCTTCTGAAATAATAGAAAAGAATTAAGTTAATGTAATAAATTTTGACATTACAAAATTTGAACCATTTAATTTTTAACAAAATGATTAATAATTTCAAAATTTTACTAGTAGTTACTCTAAAAATCTTAGACAATATATGTAGAACTGATTTACTACAGTTCCACACCCTTGATTTGGATAAGATCAGGGAAGCATGATGAGGACCTCACACTAGACTGAAACGCGGAGAACACAAGCTATTAGACTGAAAACAGAGGACGCTGCCCCTGAAAATCAGCCTAAAAATGTTCAATACTCATTTGATCAGAGATTTTAGAAACCAAAGATAAACGGGCCAAAGAACACTTACCAGTTCCACCATTGCCGATCGAATATCAAAAGCTTGAACGAAAAAACCAGTACACCAAAGAATCCGGTCAAAACCGAACAGATCATGAAGAACCCTAACACACGGAGACATCTAAAAATCGAAAAATCTAAGAGAAATCTGAATAACACAAACAGCAAATCTAAAAAACTGAGAGAAATCTGACAAACGTGGAGATGTCGTATGGGGCGAGGAAGACGTAAAGAGAACTGAGCTTGAAGGTTCACTCCCTTTCAGAGATGTCTGAGCTTGAAGGTTTACCTCGTTTCAAAGATTTAGACGTCTAAACTCATCTTCTGAAAAACCAAGTCGATAGACGCCTTTCTGTAATTTTCGTTGGGTACGTATTTGGGTATACCCATATGTTGTCGTAGATGATATATATTACATCCGCCACGACTCTCACATGTTGTCGTAGATGATAAAATATTTGTGACGATAACATCAAGTCGTCACGTATATGCATATTAGATAAAGGTTCTTTTTAATTTAAGTATGGTACTACTCATCTCAAAAAAAAGTATGGTACTACTATTTTGACGCTGTGGATATGTACTTATTTGAGATGACCGTAGTTATTGTAGATATATTATACCTTTAACGATGACTTTTGTTGTTGGTAAAAGTAATATGTCATAACAAAAAACTTTATTCACGACAACACATTCGTTGTTATTATCAACAATTTTTAAATTATTAACGATGGTTATAAAATGTCGTTGAGAATAACTAATCATTTGAGAGAAATGATCAAGAATTATCCCTGCCGTAATTCCATACGGTGAACATCACCTCTTGTATACATTGTTCCTTCTCGATCTCCCGACTGCATATATTTATAATCATCATTAAATCAGTACTCAACATTATCATTGTTTAAGAAATTAAATGCCACGTACTTCACAAAAGGCTAGCATAATGAAATCACTTTTATCTTCAACCTATAATTTACGTTTTTTTTTTCTTTGAAAAAATAATTGACTATCACCTTTTCCATCATTTTGAAAAAAGAAAAATTACTACACCAAGGATGTAAGTGTTTTTTGTAACATGACGACTTATTTATAAAAAGATTTGAAGAAAAATTGAGGAAGCAATGACTTTGTCACAATTGTTGAATTTTATTTACGCTTGCCAATTTGACTTTCTAATATTTTCATTACCAAAATATTTGTATAGTGAAACTTGCCACATCAAATTCACCTTTTCTAATTTATCACCATTCCTTAATGTGAATAAGCACATGGTTAATTTGCATGTGCCATCCAAACTAGTGATTATCAAATAGCTCGAAACTCTTTATTAATAAGTTTGGTAAAGTGTACTTAATGAATAAAAAAATAAAAAAAAGGTTTGATAAAGTGAACATATTATTTTAAGATAAATGCTTGTTTAATAACCGAACTAAAGGTTTCATAGTAATCAATCTCACTCTTTTGATCACACCCCTTTGCTACCAATCTCGCCATAAATCTATCCACACTTCCATCTAATCTCTGTTTCACCTTGAAGACCCATTTGTTCCTCACAACATTGTGATGGAGAGGATGTAGGCATAAGGTCCATGTTTGGTTCGATATCAAGGCATTATATTCACTTGTCATTGCTTCTATCCATTCTGGTTTGGTGGAGGCTTGTCTATAGGTTAAAGGTTCAGTGGGTGAAAGGGTTGAAAGAAAGGCTGAGATTGGACAACATGGTGTATGGAACATTTTAAAGTCAGGGAAGGTTTTGGGTTTGAGATTGCCTGTTTGGGATCTAGTGATAATATGGCTAGGTCGAAGAGGGACAGTGATAGGTTGAGAAACATCTAGCAGAGAGGGTGACAATGTGGCAGTATTAGAAATAGTTGGAGATAAATCAGGGAAATGGGAAATAGGGGATAATGGATGAGAGGTAACTAGCAGTTGCTGAGATGAGGTGGTACCTAGAGTGTGTTCACTTGAACTATACTGCCTGGAGAAGTAGAGTTGGGAATGGAGTCTGTTAAGGAGGATACGGATTGTGAATTGAGTGGGGAACTGATATTCAGCTAATGGGATATGTGAGTCGCAAGGCTAAATCACAAGGGAGGTAAGTAAGGAACAAAGAGAGGTTGTAACAACCCAAAAAGGGAAAAAAGCCGCATAGCGCAACCATCTGCGCTCATAACCCCAAAAAATGACTAGATCAATTTTTAGAGTTTCACCTAGATCACTTATAAAGGCCCAGTTTCAACAAACTAAGTAAAAAATAAGGCGATGTGGGACTCAAACACTCATGACTCTCTTTAATAAATCAACCCACTCTATATGAAATGAAGAACATATTTCTCTTCTTTACCAATATGGGACCAAGAGGTGTTACAAACTCCCCACTCTTAAATTCGCTGAATCTCGTCAGGGCTACATCATCGCAGTGTTTTAGTACCACATTGACCTGGCGTTACTAAGAGAATGGCTAACTGAAAATACCATATAGTAACGCCACGGATCATTGCTGGCTACTAAAACACTGCATGACGTAGCCCTGACGGGGAGGACGTCGGAATTTAAGAGGGGGTTTGTAACAACCCCCAGGTCCCATATTGGGAAAGAAGAGAAATAAGACACACATAGAGGTGGGTGATTTATAAAGAGGAGTCATAGGAGTGTTGGAGTCCCACATCGCCTAGTTAACTAGGTGAAACTGGGCTTTTATAAGTGATTTTAGGGAAACTCTAAATTGACTAGTCCTTTTGGGGTTATAGCACGCAGATGTGGTTAGCGCTTTTCCCTGGGTTGTTACTAGGCTGGCTCTGATACCATTTGTAACAACCCAGGGAAAGGCGCTAGCCACATCTGCGCTAATAACCCCAAAAAAACTAGTCAATTTAGAGTTTCCCTAGAATCACTTATAAAACCCAGTTTCACCTATAACTAGGCGATTGGCTCTCACACTCATGACTCTCTTTAAAATCACCCACTCTATGTGGGCTTTTCTCTTCTTTCCCAATATGGGACCGGGGTGTTACACAGGGAGTCTAAGATGTCTGGGACTTTTAGAATAGTCCTGTTTGACTAGGCTTTCGCACATTTGCTCACTTGGGTTGTCCCCCATCAGCTCACCCTAGCCCTTGGCCTTTTACTCTTTTGATGTAAGCTCCAAGGCTTCACACTAGACTTGAGGTCAATTAGATTATTTTTTAAGGTTTAAGTTAATGTTGATTCAATTTGGCAGGTTACTGTTTCATGAGAAAGTCTTTTAGAGCAGATCTTGAAACCAAACATTAGCTAAAAGTGTAATTGTTTGACCATTCCCAAGTTGCCATAACCTTATTAAATGAGGTGCTTTGTTCTCAAATACCTTTCCGGCCCATGAGTTGGGATTGGGGAAGGGAAACCACCAACTCTTGAGAAAATTATGCACTCTTTCAACAATTACTGTTATTGAAACTTTATACTTATATTATAGTTGTAACAGTTTATAATAAAATTGTGCAGAATGACTTGGGAATTTCACTTTAATATTATTCCAAGTATTTGTTATATTCATGAGTAATCCAATACTTGTACTAATTAGGCTTAGTTCAAATTCGTTATTCAAAGAATAACTTGAAACATTTATTGCATGCATGGAAAATTCTAATGCCAAGCAAAAGTTGTCGGTATGTTTTGTATAAATATATTTTCTGGGTTCTTATTTGGGCTTGCCTTTAGTTGGTAATAAACTTTCTCCGACTCTTTGATGCTGCCCTGTTTGTTGATCTAGCGTGAAGCATTGATCTTGATGTAGTTTTATTCTGTTTTCCTCCAAATATTGCCAAGGGTTGGGAAATTCATTGTTGTGTTCATTTATGTCGATATAGATGGCAGATTGGGTGCTAGCCATTTCTCATAACGATATTTGGGTGTAGATGCAGTGCTGAGACATCACATAGTTGCAAAGATGTACTCCATTAAAAATCTAAATCTTATGATACCTGAAGCTACCGCAAAATGGTTTGTTAGGCTCTTCATCTCTCTCTCATGATAGAATTTACGCATTATCTATTGAAAGGAAGGTGGTCTGCGGTGAAAGAGAAACACTGTGAATAAAATGAGACAAGTTCAGGTTGTTTATTTTCCTTTCCTAGTCTTTGAATATGCTTATTAAAATATTTGCTTTTTTTTTATCATTTTTCATTTTTTTTTTAATGCGTGTAAAACATTTACTTGAAGACTTTGCGTAGAACTGCATTCAACATGTTCCGAAGCTTCTTGGTCAACAAATATTCAGCATAGTGATGTTTTTTGGAATTCAAGATAGTGCAACTACTTAGGTATTTAATTTTAAAAAAATACATCAAGAGATTACAAATTTCTCTGTTTGCTTGTATTGTTTTCTAAAATCTTGATCACACATTTTGCAAGATTTATTGAAGTGTTCATAGGCGTTTATTGTCATCAATCGTGCTTGGTGATGAAAGTTGGTATTGGAATCAATGGAATGAAAGGAATGCAAGTTAATCAAAGATCAAATGAACATTACAATGTATTTTATTTGTTTTCGCATTTTTAGTGTTTTTGTAATTTGTTTTTTGTAATGTTTTTAGCTATTTAATAGCGCTTTTGTGTTGTATAAGTAACTTGTGGACTACTTAATTGTAGTAGTATTTCTTGCGTATTTATAGGTTTTTATTTTTCAAGCGTTCTATATTTGAATGGGACATTTTCTTTTTTCTTTTGTACATTGGCATCTTGAGTCAAAGGATTATAGTTCGTACCAAGTAATGCTATTTAGTTTATTCGTGAATCATACAATTGGATAGGTTGTGTTGTGTTGGGAATCTGAAATATTTCGATAAGGTCTAGAAATTATTTGATTGTGTATGTTTTCATTATTGATTCCATACCTGAATGGGATTTTTGGGATTTTCTATGTAGTGAACATGCACCCTTGAAATTAAGCATATTATGTTGCATAGTGGACATTAAGTCAATCCTAAGGACAAATAAACCCAAACTTTATGAAGCAAAATTGATGGCTATTAACAGAATGCTTTTCATACTACATTTTTTTCAATGACTGTTGATCGATCCAACACCACTCCATTACATACTGTACAGCTCAAGGACATATTAAAGTGGTAACTTTTCTAGCCACCATAGCAAAAGCAATGAGAAAATTTGCCCTCATTCGGCATGCAAGTCTGATTACCTCAAAAAAAACTATTTTGTTGCGAAAATATAATTGACACCAAACACAAACAGACTATAAAATTTGATTCTTAATTAACTTACAAAATGCAAACAAATTATAAAAATTCATCTTAACATCAGTTTACTACCACTAAATCCACTCTAACTACTAACATAAAATAGCAAAAGCAAAACGATAAAAGTTAAAGCAACCTGATACATTTCTTCCTAGATTGGTACAGCTTTTTCATAGTTTGGTACAACTCTAACTCCAGCCGAAATTGGATAGATTGATTTTCTTTTAGCCCGCGTTCCGACTTCCCGTCGTTCAATCTCTTTCTCAAGTTTACAAATTTCATACCACGTTCTCTCTTCTGTGTCTTTCAAGCGTTTAATTAATCTTTTTTCATAAGTGCACTTTTTTTTATCAGCCCACTTAAAAAAATCACAATCACCATCTTTCTGCATGATAAATAAATAAGATAAAATGTCATAAATTACCAACAGAAAAAGAAAACACAGGAAAAATGAATTTAAAAAATTATCTTTGTAGTTATACAACCGTACCACTTTCTACCGTGATGGATTACATCAACTACAGCCAGCCAGTAGAAGTTTGAGTCTGAATCCATTGAAAATGAAAAAAAGGGTAAAAAAAAAAAGTCTAAACAATCATGTACGCATATGCCTACAGGAGGAAAGAAAATGACAAGAAAACAAAGTGAATTCCTCGCTTCCTACATAGTAGTTGGCTCTATCAGTAGTTGCCACAACTCAATAAAGTGAATTCCTCACTTCCAACATAGTATAAGGCCCAATACAAGAGGACATTAACCAAGATTTGTAGAATTGAAATCAAATCATTTTTTGTCCAACTTGAGTAGATAAAGAAAACCCAATAGAGATCTTCATCTAATTTAACTATACAGTCCAATTCAACTATACAATTGAGTGATTCAGCAACACACAAAACTTCATCTAATGTAAAAGCAAAGATGATTGTACCTTAAATTCGGTGCTTCATACACTGCAAAACATCATATAAGGAACAAATTATAAGCCTAACAAAAAAAAAAGTGTTTGGAATCTATAGATATAAATAAAAGAAGAGAAATTATAAATTTAAAGAAAGAAGAAAGATGGGTACCAAAAATATCAGAAATGAGAAGGATGGCGAGCTTAGAGAGTGGAGGGCCAGTGACGTAGGTTTGAAGGCCTCCAAGCTCTTGGACGGTCCCTGCTAATGCACTAATTACACAAAATGTTCTTTTTAAGTCTTAACTAAGTAGACCAACCAAGCATATTCAGATTGTGAGAGTTAAATAAAATAAACCTTTAGAGTCTGATTTAATAGATAACGGTAATTTGGATACAAATAACCCAATAAAAAATGTAAAACTTAACCATAAGATACTAGTAAAGGGATTTACACAAGACGTCAAAAAACTAAGCCACATGTAAAATGTTATGTTATTGTGCTTCATGAGACACACAAAGATTTTCTGTTACATAAACTGTTCACAGAGAATAAGTTAACTTTCTCAGAAAATAATATCAATCTAACATCTTTTCTAATTACAGTAGAGTTATTTTTGGCTTGGTTTGCTGAGGATCAGCTCTACATAATCTTGGGTTCCCATATTTCTCAAAATCATAGGAAGAAATCTAATAATTCACACCATTACAAACAGCCAACATGGATAAGGACCATGAGATATTGTTGGGCTGCTAAATCTTAGAAACAGAGCTACTCTTTTAAAATTCTTAAAAGGACAAAAAAGGTCATGTGGGTTTCTCCAACATTAAAGCCTAACAAAGCAATGTAATTCACAAATGAAAAAATATATATACCTGGACGCAACATTGGAGACCATTATCACCAAGTCTTCATCTTTTATGGTTCAAACAGCAGAAGAGCAATACAATCTACACCTTTTTCTTATACTAGGCATCTCTCTCTAAACCAGGGAGACAGAAAGAGAAAGAGCCTCTTTTATCTTATCAACTAAGCATAGTATACTCTTGCTCCCCATATTTTCTTATCAACTAAACATAGCATAGCATCAACCAAGCATAGACTAACACCTCAAATCTTGGGGAACTACAAAATCAAATACCATCAAAGCAATACATGGACTTAAATCCAAGCCTCAATCAGAACTAAAGGAAGATATGATATAGCAAAGGTATAGCCAATTTTCCCCTAAAAATCTTGGGGAAGAACATATGGATTTAAAATTCAATATAAAAATACCTTTTAGGCGTTCTGAGCTGGAGGGTGGGAAATGGCGTCGTTGCTGTGGAGGGAGGGCGTCGCCGTCGCCTCGCCGGCAGTGATGGCTGGAACCCGAAGGTGTAGCGAGAGAGAGAGAGAGCGGGGGAGAAGCAGCGTCGTCGTGGCCGTGGTGGGTGGGCGTTGCCGTCATCGTCGCCTGTGCGTTCAACGGCGGTGGTGGGGGCAGGTGGTGGGTCTGTGGAGAGAGAGAGAGAGAATCGGGTCTGTGGGAGAGAGAGAGAGAGATCAGGTGAGAAAGAAAATGGGGGGAAGAAATGAGGGGGAACGAATAAAAACAATCCGTGCGTTTTTTGCTCTTTTTTTTTTTTTATGTTTTTTATAAATGCTAACTACACCACAGTTGAGTTGAGGTTAATCATGCCAGCTGTTGGGGTAACATTGGGGGGATCTTTTCCACTTCTAAATCTAATAGAGGAGAAGATGGGAGAGGTGTTGGGAAGCTTCCAAACACTAGGTTCGAAGCGGCCATTTGGCGGTGTGGTGTGCAAATGAATTTGCACATCTTGAGACCTTCAAAGCTGTCCAATCCGCAGGGGAGAGAGCAGTTGGAGGTGTCTGCTATTACATGAGCAGCAGACCAGTTTGAGGATACATGGGGAGAATTAATGGCCAAAATGGTTGTCAAAGAGTCCCTTCAAGAATGAGGGAGAGGATCTGTGCGTGGAAGCAAGCTGCACAGCAAGGAGAGCAGCATGGGCTTCACCAAGGTTTGCTTCCATCAAGGCAAATTTTGACGTGGCTATTAGACCCCTGTTTGCAGTAGCTGCCCCCTTGTTTCCCCCTTTGCTTAGAAAAAAAAAAAAAAACCATGCCAGCTGTTAAAAAACTGATAGAAAACGGATACCAGCCCTGTCCCTAGAATTACTCCCATAAAAGGCAATAAATATACATATATAAAAAAAAAACCCCATTAACTTCAAGAAAATTATTATTATTAATATCTATTATTACTAATATTTTATTACCCATAGTCATAAATATATTTTAAAACTTTTAAAATTGATACATCCTCATTACTAATCCAAATTCACCCTTGTCTAAAAATTGGACTAACAGTCAATTTACTATTCTACCCCTAAAAGAGAATCAGAATTGTTACAGCCGAGCCACCCCAAGGGTTTTTATGGGTGATTCGGCTACCCCATTTTCTTCTTTGGGCCATGAGAGTGGTTTGGTGATGCAAAATGAAGAAAGAATATTGGGTCTTTAGATTTATTTAGGTTTTTGGTATTTAATTTATGTTTTAAGAGTCGGTGTTATAATTATTATTATGTTTTATTTAATTTAAGAGTCAGTGTTATTTTATAATAATGGGCTTGCCCAAAGTCATTCAAATAAGGTTTAGGGTTTATGTCAGAGTCTATTTAAGTATCATTTTGTACTCCTATGATGACATATTATGATGAATTAAAAAACAGATGTTTTCTTTAAAGTGTGACTCATTTCCTCTCTTTTGGTGGTAAGATTCTTGGTCAACTCCCTCTCTTCGTTATTTCGGTGAGACTATGAATTAATATAAGATTTATCTTTATTTTCTTTTCTTTTTTATCTATTTTCTGAAAAATCGTACCTGTTATGTGTCAAATTGGTATAAAAGCAAGTTTTCAATTGTTTTTCATAGCAATCACGATCCACAGTACCTACACCATCGTCCATCTCCTACAATCAACCATTCTTGAAACTCCACAAAACCACCAAAAAAAGAAAAGAAAAAAGAAAAAAGAAAAAGAGGGAAGCTGATTAGTTTTGAAGGAAGATGCTTGCGTTTTTCTCTGTTGTATTTCAAAAAGGCAGAAACGAAATAATAAAATAAGAAGAAGCTGGTTCAGCGGGGTCAAAGAGGCAAGTAGTTGGTCCCAAAAAAAAAAAAAAATAGCTTCAAGGTTTCGTGAAAGGCCCAAAAAAAAAAAAAGGAGATAGAAACCAGCGTGCGTTTTGCTAATTTTTCTTAATTTATGTGTCTACAAATTTGATCATGGATGAATACGCATAGTGGTCAAGCATAAAGAGCAGTAGACCCATAGCACTACAAAACACCTGCCCGTAATGATGAGACTTTATCGTTGTCATAGTTGGAAGATTGTGAAATTCAATTGCCTATTATGTTAATGAGTTTTCTTTGGTTTGAAAGTCTTTGACTCATGTATTTTTACATTCCAAACTCGAGGCAATCCGCTTGTAATGGTGAGACTCTATTGTGGTCACAGTAGAAAGATTGTGAGACTTAATTTGTTTATTGTGTCATGAGTTTTATTTGGTTTGAAAATCTTCAGCTCTTGAATTTTTAGCTTCCAAACTCAAGGACGAGTTTTTTTCGAAGGAGAGAATAATGCAGAATGAATAAAGAATATTGAGTCTTTAAATTTATTTAGGTTTTTGGTATTTAATTTATGTTTTAAGAGTCGGTATTATAATCGTTATAATGTTTTATTTAAGGGAAAATTTCAATAAGGCCCTTCAAACTTTTACGCGTTTTGAAATACCATCATCGATATTTAATTTCTCTTACTTTGACCTTTCAAACTTTTCAATTTGTTTCATTTAACCCCCCTTTGTATGTTTTTACCGACAAACCCTATTAAAATTCTCAAAATACCCCTATATTTAAAAAAAAAATTATAAAAACATCTAAAATGAATGGTATTTTGATAATTTTTGCACTACTCCGTTAGGATTTAATGAAAAATTCTAACGGAGGGGGGCTAAATGAGATATTTTGAAAGTAAGAGGGACTAAAGTGAGAGAAATCAAATATTAAGGTAGTATTTCAAAACGCGTAGAAGTTTTGAGGGCCTACGTGAAGTTTTTCCTTTATTTAATTTAAGAGTCAATGTTATTTTGTAATAACAGGCTTGGCCCAAAGTCATTTGAATTAGGTTTAGGGTTTATGTCAAAGTCTATTTAAGTGTCATTTTGTACTCTTATGAAAACATATTATGATGAATAAAAAAACATATGTTTTCTTTGAGATGCGACTTCTCTCCTCTCTTTTGGTGATGAGACTTTACCAAGTACTAGTGAGACTTTGGTTCAATCCCTTCTATTCGTTATTTCGGTGAGATTTTGAATTAACGCAAGATTTATCTTTATTTTTTATTTTTCTTTATCTATGTTTTGGAAAATCCTACTTGTCATGCATCATTCGGCCACCCCCTATAGCCAGAATGGGGTGGCCGGCCACCCCCATTTTCCTAATGAGGTGGAATGAGGTGGCTCGAGCCACCCCTCATCTTCTTCTTCTTTTTTTTTTTTAAAAAAAATTTTTGTTTGTTGTTTTGAAGTTTTTTTGTTTGTTTTTATATTTTAAGTTTTTTATTTTTTTTTTTTAATTTTTATTAAGGCAGAGCCACGTATAAGTGTTTCAACATTAACATAGAATTTCGTTAAATAATTTGACGGAAGATGGATGGAGATACTATCTCCGTCTTTCGCCAAATTGAGATACTACCTGCGATATGAGATAAAATTAAGTTGGTTTTTAATAAAATCGTTAAACAGCCAAAAATGTATTTACCTATATTTTTTACTATTTTAAGGTACTTTCATGGTCTTACCCATACAAACTCTGTTCAAACCGGCTGCTAAAAAAAAAAAAAAAAAAAAAAGTTGAAAAAAAAAAAGAACATACAATTCTCCACTAATCCTTATCACATGTACCCTCCAACGAGCGGGAAAGTTAAAGCATTATTGGCGGGAAAGCGTAATAAATTAAAACTCCCACAAATTCATACTATTAACTCTCATAGATCGGCTTTTCTCTAATTTCGACCTCTCTCTCTCTTTAGGGTTAGAAAGATGTTCTCAAGCACCCAGTTCGATGCCAACTCCGCCTTCTCCGGTGGCGGATTTACGTTCTCTCAGCAATCTCAGCCTTCCGATTCAGATCCTTCTCTGGCGAAAGTAAGCTCTCTCTCTCGCTCTCTCTTCAATTTACGTTTGGCTGCCCAGGAAATTTAGGAAAATGATAGAATAAAGTATGGAAACGGAAAGGAAAGGGTCTCTCTTCGTCATTAAATCTTTATTAACAAACAAAATAAATTGAAATAGAAATAAAAAGTAATACTCAATTGAGCCGAATACAACTTTCATTTTTCGGGAAATGAAAAGAACAAAATAAGAAACGGGTTCTCATTTTCGTTCTTCTGCATTCTCTCACTGCTAATTTGAGACATGTTAGGGCCTTTTGTTTTGGTTTGTTTTTTGTTTTTTTGTTTTGGTTTTTTACCGCTGATTTGGTGTTTGATTGCTGAGAATATGTGTTAAAAGGAAATGAGCTCTCTTTTTTTCACATTTCATGTTTTATCCATAGAAATGTTTGATTTTCAGGAAACTAAAGCGACATGACACATTAGTCTACAACATTTCCTTTTCTTGGCAGTCAAACAGGGTTTATGTGTTTTGCTCTATCTCATGGTGTTTTTCTTTGCCCTTCTTTTTTTTGGTGGGGTTGCAGAGTCGTGAAACTCAGGGTTTGGTTCCAGTGACAGTGAAGCAAATAAGCGAGGCTTCTCAGTCTGGTGATGAAAAGTCGACTTTTGTGATCAACGGTGTGGATGTGGCCAATGTATGTTCACTTGTTGCTTTCGATGTCTTTCTCTCAACCAAAGATATTCATTGCTCTATTTACCAGAAAAAAATGTATGAAGTGAAAAAAAAAAAAGAGAGACGTAAAATGTTTAATTACAGAGTTATTCATCTTTTATGGGACACTGGGCCAAGTTTTGAGTTAAGCTTTTATTTTTTTTTCTCTCAATAACCATATGATTTGATTTTTCAAAATGTTGTTTTGCAAGACAAATTAATTTCAGTCTGTTTGTATCTTTCTTAAAGTTAACTTCCTTGGGTTTTTATAAACGAAATATAAATCCAGAAAAGTGAACAAATTCTTCTATTTTCTTTTCTGGGTATTATTTTCTGACGAAATAGAGCTTTTATTATGCATGTCATCATTTCTATGGAAATTCTTAATATCCTGTTGGTTTAGGTGACACTGGTTGGGATGGTGTTTGATAAAGTTGGAAGGAATACTGATGTTGGTTTCAACCTAGACGATGGAACAGGACGAATTGGATGTAGAAGATGGTAATCTATGCATTTTGGTGTGAATACATGAAATATTATTATTTTCTAAAGTCATAATTTTTAAAGTTTGCTTTTTGGCTTCTTAGATTTTACATCAATGTAGTTTTGACTGCAGAAACTAGAGGAGCACTTTGAAATATAAACCAAAAGATGCTTCGATTACTTTATCTTTTCTTTCTTTAGTTGATACTATTCTTAATTCTAAGTCCACTCTACATTGTTAAAAACAAGTCTTAATCTATGTTTAATTTTTATAGGATGAATGAGAATTTTGACACAATAGAAATGGAGAAAATACTGTAAGTTTTCGGTCTTATTGTGGTTGTTGTAATGAGGCACCATAATGCCAAGAAGTTTTGATGATTTTCTATGATTTATCATGCAACAGAGATGGAATGTATGTTCGTGTTAATGGACACTTGAAGAGCTTTAAAGGTGTCAAGCAATTAGTTGCCTTCTCTGTCAGGTATGTTTATAAAAAAATTTCCTATCTGATCAATTAGGTCATGTGTGAAGGGAATTTTTTGTTTATTCTCAAATGTTTGCTGTATATCTTGTTCTTGTTATCTCTGGTAATGTGCTGCATAATTTTCATCCCTTGGATCTAGTGACAAGTTATACCAGGTTGAGTTGGTTGATCCATTTAATCAGAAGCTATATATGCATTATCTACAGCTTGTATCTTTATATGTACTTACCCAAAAAAAAGTGTTTAAAGGGGAACAAAAAAAAAAAAAAAAAAAAAAACTGTTTGTATTCTATCTATTACAAACTTGTGCAGAAACTGTTGTTATAGAATTGAAAAATGAAATATTCATCCTTGTCTTTTGGTAAGTGTGGGTAGTGGCGTCAGTAGTGAAGCAAGCATAAAGACTAAAAGTTTGGGAATTTGAGATGTTGCAACTGCTATACAGAGAACTGCAATGTTTTCTTTGGAGCACAAAAAGTTGGCTGACTACCTTTCTCTGTTATGGATGCTAATAAGGGGTCTTGCCTGTCACAATTTGTGTTACCACAACCTGTGATTTATTTTCAGGTCGGGAAATGTAGACATCAGATGCTGGGCATGGAAATCCCTAAAATATAGACACAGGGACACAACCATACATGTGCATATTTGTGATGCCCCATCAAAGTGTGTAGCCACATACAAAAAACCTGATAACTAAAACAGCGATGAAACTAGTTACTATGCTTGAGTGAGTGCAGGTGTTCACTTATATTCAATTTGTTTGAGTAGAAATTCAGGTACCCCTATTAGTGTTCAGATCAATCTCAAGCGTTTGATTCACATTGCCAAGGAAGGAGTAAGGATGGTTTTTATTTTTTATTTATTTATTTTATTTTTTAAGTACCTAAGTTACCTTTAGAGTTAGATTATTGGTTTTGAGGGTCTTCATAGGCTTACTTTTTAAAAAAAGCATGACAGGCGATATCACATGTAATTCAAGGTAACTTAGGTAAAAATCTACTTACCCAACTGGGACTAAAAAGCCATAGATATATGTGCCTTCTCCTTTCATCGATGAATCACAGAAATTAGAGTTATCTATTTACCATGTTGGTTTAGCTAAGTTACCTTTAGAGTTAGATTATTGCTTTTGAGGGTCTTCATAGGCTCACTTTTTAAAAAAAGCATGACAGTCGATATCACATGTAATTCAAGGTAACTTAGGTAAAAATCTACTTACCCAACTGGGACTAAAAAGCCAGAGATATGTGCCTTCTCCTTTCATCGATGAATCACAGAAATTAGAGTTATCTACTTACCATATCGGTTTAGCCTAGACCATTGCTTGAATTACATGTGATATTTGTCATGACTACACATGGCTAGAAGGTCTTCATAGGCTTATTTTTTCTATTCATGTTTATAAATCCAGTTGCTGAGATAAATTTAGAGGGGGATTATTTCAAAAACTTGCAGTGGCTAAGGATGATAGCCTTGTATTATTAAAAGTTTAAGTTTCTTGTAAAAGAAGTTAAATAGTCTTCGAGCTGAGATATATTTTTTTCCTCAAATGAAATTTTGAAATATTGATTTTCTCGTAGATTTCATAGAAGTCCAAAATTTTGATCTTCTTGGAGGAGTTAAATTGTCAATTCTTCAATGGATTTGAGGAATTTCACTTTATTTTTTGAATTTTAATAACAATTATTTAGCTTGATTTCTTTTTAATTGTTGGTTAAGCTTTTGAAGGACACAGTTGGTGCTTTCTACTATGAATTTTCTTTTCCATGAATTTCTTTTTTCTCATACAGATGAGAACATGATTTTTGTAATTTGACTAACATATGATTCACAATTTGATGAGATTAATTGAGATGCATCTAAGTTTGAAACATTGATCAGCTTCAACGTAATTTACTTGTCTCTAGTATGTGCAATTTTTTTTTGGAAGTAGATAGATTAACTATCTCATGATGCCTTGAATTTTGTTGTCTTTCAGGCCTGTGACAAACTTTGATGAGGTTGCCTTCCATTTTATCGATTGCATACATAACCACTTGCAATCCAAATCACAGGTACTGGTAGTTGTGCTCTAATTGATGCCACAGGTGGTTGTATGCATCATGCACTTGCTCAGATGTTATTATTTATTGGTGATTCTGATGTTTCACTATCCATAAAAAGTGATAGGAATAGTTACTTCACTCGATCCCCTTAATTTTATAAAATGTGTGATTGAGTCTTAACTTGGTATAGATTAAAAAAGTATCTTTTTTTTTTTGGCAAAGAAGAGGAACAACCAAAAAGGGGAGGATTGAAAACACGCTTGATCAGAGAAAAACAAGGAGGAAGAAGAGGGGTGGAAATGATTTTAGTGAAAGTGGTGGAGGCGGTCCATTTAGCAAGGTTCTGTGCTACAAAGTTGACTCTTCGATGGAATTTTGAGGCAGTCCATGAGGTTGTAGTCCAAACTTCCCGATGCTCTATTAGGCTACCAGCTGGAGGACGTTTAAAGAGGCTTGGTTATGAGTATTTTGTCCAAGTAAGTCAAATCACGTTCATAACAATAGCTCCAAAGAAGTGAAAAGAGTGAGTTTCATCAAGACTAATTGTTAAATATGGAGTAGGGTTAAGAATTCTCATGCTCTAATTTAAGATTGGGTTAGCAGTGAAATGCTAGATATTTGAGGCCAATAGGATTTGCATTATAGGACCTGGTGATGTGAACCCCGTCAAGAATAATGAGACCCAACAACGAAAGGGAACCCAAGATCGTTCTATGGACAGATTCGAATGGAAGAGCTCGACCCGTTGTTTATGACAAACAAGAACCTCGGTATAATGAAGACGCCACAAACGGTGGTGGAAACTCCGTTTGATAAGTCAAGATGAACGCCACGGGAAATTCCGATAAGTTCGAGTAGTTCTTCAAAGAACCAAAGAAAATAAACCTCACAAGTTTATGAATAATCAATGTCTGCGTTTTCCATTGCTTATGCACCTATTTAAAGGGCTGAACATTACAAGGAAAAAACCCTAACATAGAAAACCTAATTAAAGCCGAAAATGGTTAAGGAAATAAATCCTTACCGTGTTAAACACACAATCCTTGCCTTGCTAAACACACAATCCTTGCCTTGCTAAACACACAAGACATATAAGGAAATCCTTACCTTGCTAAACACACAAGACATATAAGGCAATAAAGGCTGGACGCCTAGAGTCATAAAGAAAGGAAATAAATGACAACATAAAAGGAAATAAAATGGCGCCTAGAATAGCTACGCAATCCAATCCTTCTAGAATAGATCCAAAATATTTCATGCTCAATGGGCCTCCACGAATTTGCTTGAGCCCATAACTCTTGAATGAGTCCGTTGAGTACATCCTTGAACTTCTTTGCTCGTGCTCTTGTAACCGCCCCAATTGGTATTTGAATGAGATCCTTCGAAGCGGTGCCTTGATTTCCATCACCTGGGAGAAGTGATAGTTTACAAAGAGGCGCTCCTGAGTTTCAATTTTGGAATCACAAAGGGGGCAAGTGATCACATCGTATTCAAGAAGGGAATGAAGCTAGCTAATTTGGATTTGATAGGATGAATTTTCCATGCGATTTTTCACATGAATAGCTTTAGTTTGTCTTGGATTTTGGCTATCTAGAAGGCTTTCCAATCATTGGTCTTGAAGGGGCTATGGGAAGCGAATCAATTATGTTAATCTAGTTTGTAGGCAAATTTAACTTTGAAGGTTTTTTTTTTTTGGAAGTCAAATTAGAGTGTCTTTAGAAAAGTGAATCTTGAGGATGCTTTCGGTTGATTCTCTATCAAAATGTTGCCTGGTTTTTTCTTCGTCCCACTGTCTTGGATTAGATTTTATTTAGTCTACTACCTAGTGGATGGTCTTTTAGGTTGTCTTCTTTTATGGGTTTAGGTTTGAAATTTGAGATCTTAGGGATCCAAGAGTTTTCTCAAACATTAGCAGGTCTACCATTATTAATAATGTATTAACAACTTTTTTCAAAATATTCTTGGTTTTTTTATTGCCCTTTCAAATCCATGAAGCACTTCTAGTCAGTTGAGTTTTTGTAAAGGAGGTGTTCTTGAGGTATTTTGTTTTATTGCTTAGACGCATGTGGTTTGAAGTTTGTTGGATTTTCCATACCAATTTTGCAATTTGTGCCCTGGTGATATTGTATCATCCAGAAAGTTAGTCCTACATTAAGAAGATGAATTGCCCAAATTGAATGAGTGGATTATAAAGGTGTTAATGGGTACAAGTTTCACATTAATTCCTTAATAGATGAGATTGAGTTTTATAAGTGATGTATCAAAGCAACTTAGTAACACTATGTGGCATTAAAACACTGCATAAAATAGCCTCTACCGAAGATGTTAGGGATTCGAGTGGGGGAGATTGTGTCATCCTAGAAAGTTAGTTCCACATTGAGTAGTTAGATTATAAAAATGTTCATGAGTACTAAGTCTTACATTGGTTCTCTTGAAACTGGGCTTTATAAGTGATTTTAGGGAACTTCAATTGTAACTTGACTAATTATTTTAGAGTGATAATGTAAATTTTGCTAGTGTTTTTTTTGGATGATTACAGATATCGTGCCTTTCTAATTGGAAGGCCGCTTGTTTCCTTTGGAGTATATAGATAGAATGCTAGGCTTTTGGGTTATTATTTTTGCTCGTCTTTGCTGAATTTTCTCTAGAAGTTCTCATCATAGCATTTAAGGAGCTATAAAGAGATTTAGGAAGGAGGTGAGTGGACAGATGATAAAGAGGAAGAACAATTGCAACTGATTTAATTAGAGTTGTTCTCTTGGTTTGGGGTTGGAGTTTGGCATTCCATCCAACTATTTCTGTGTGGACCTTTTCTTTGATTATACGCTCAAAATTTAATTAGAGCTCTTTATTGTTAAGGGCCTAATCATTGATCCAAAAGCCTTAGAATTGTTGGATATCTATTTGGTTAAATCCTTAACTCTTAGGATCATAAAATTCTATCACACTTCTAAATCCGATTTTTATAGTGGCCCATTCTATTGGCATTGCCTTCATGATAGTTTTTTCTCTTTTGACAGTTCCACTTATTTATCAGTATTAAATGACTTAACATTATGTCCATACATAATATCTAGACATTTTAATACAGTCTATAGGTCGATAACTCCGTGGCTCCAACCCATCTGATATCAATTGTTAAGGGCCCAACCATTGATTCAAAAGCTCTAAGACTGTTGAATATTAATTTGGTTAAACCTTTAATCCTCATAATCGTAAAATTTTACCTGCAATTTGGGTATTTGTACAGTAAAATGATTATTTGAAGTGGCTTCAACTTGGGGCACATCAAAATTGAGGGATTGCTTAGTGTAATACTATAGATGTTCATTCGTTCTCTTAAAGATAAATGTATGAAGTATATATGTTGTGTTTCTGTATTTATTGTGTATGTTGTGTTTTGGCTGAAGTTGCATGGCGTTACCCTGACCCAGCCTCAGTCAGTGGATGCATCCTTGAGCACTCCTGTGAAGAGTGAATCAACTGGATATCAGACAGCATCTAGTCAAGTATGATATGACTTGATCTTTTTTTCCTTTTTTTTTTTTTTCGTGTGTATTGTTTGGAATAAGATTTTAATTCTCTATTCTGTAGTTATCTGGGCAATTTAGCAGTGATGGGATCAAGAGCTGTGATCAATTGGTCCTTGACTATCTGCAGCAGCCTTCAAGCATGTGAGTTATCAAAATATGTAGCTTTTTTTCTATCCTATTTTTCTTTGCTTGTGTTGCCTTATTTTACATAAGATGGCTTAGTGTAGGATCTCTCTCCCAGGCAAAGTGGTTTCGCCTATTATGTTAGTGTATTAGCTCATTTTTGTTTTGGAAAGAGATTTTTTTCTTTCTTCAAAATCAACCCTGCCCCCATTGTCTCCCTGCAGCTACCACTATTTTAACCTCTTGATCTACTAGAGTCGAGTTTGTACTTGTAACTTTTATGTTTAGCTATAATATTTGATTCTCACGTATTCTCAGTTATACCTTATTGCCAAATATACTGAACTTTTGGATCTGTTCTTGAATGCAGTGGACAGGAAAAGGGGATACACAGGGATGAACTTTGTCAGCAGCTAAAACTTCCTGTGGATAAGATAATGTAATCTCTCCCTCTTACATTCAGCATGCCACTTATTATCTCTTTTGTTCTTTTCGATGAATATGCATCTAGCTAAGATTTGACCCAATCCGGCCCATACACTACATCCCACATAGCCATCCTAGCTATTATTGTCGACAGGTTGTAGGATATATATGCATCCACACGAAGAAGCAAAATATAAAACTCTATCTCATCGGATAAGGATCTACGGTCCAAAAATTGTTAGTAATTTGAGCTGATAGTGTAAGAGATACCATATAAGACCCACCTACTCGGGCAGTTATAATCGGAAAGTTCAAAATTTACTTAAACAAATAAATCTTTTATATTATCTACTCAAATTATTAGTAATTCAAACAAGTAATTATTGTAAATTCCAACCACGGGTGCCTACTCGATCGCGGAGCGGGCGGGTTAGGATAATACAAGGACCACCCCTAGATGGAATGCAAGTGTCAGCCTAGGCCTGATGATGAAACGCATTAATTAGTAACTTTATTGTAGAAAATGACAGCCTTTCTTAAACTTAATCGTCAACTGGGTTCTATAAAGTTGATATGCATAGCCTATATATGCTGAGTGCATGGTGACCTCTTAGAGCAATGAGTTTAGTTTCCATTTGACATATATATATATATTCTGTTATTTTCTATTCCAGGGTATCAATTAGGGCTCTTGAGGAGGAGGGTTTGATATACTCCACTATTGATGAGTTTCACTACAAGTCAACTGCATATGGTTGATATTCTTGAGAATATGGGCATATACATGACGAACGCGGTTGCTGTTTTATTTTTCTTCTTTTCTTTGGTCTAGAGTGTGTATATATCTAATTTAGATGCTTTAATTTTGTGAAGTTTGGGTGTTCTTCCCAATGAACATCCCATTCTTGGCTCTTAGACAGATATATTACAAATTAATTGAAGCTTGTCTCTTACTCTAGTCTTATTTAATTTTTCTTGTATGGACAATTAATTACAAGTTTTGCCTATTTCAAAGCAGTCCACTAGAGTATTTTTAATATGTTTTTCTTAATTAATTGTTGTTTATTTATTAAATATAAATACGGTTTACGAAATGCTGAACGAGTATCAGAACTTGAGGGCGGAGGCTCTGGTCATCGGTTGCAGTCCTTTCAACTCTAAAATTATTATTTTTTTACTCTTCCAAGTAACTATTACATTTTTTAAGGAGTGATGAGCATCTTCAGCAATATTAGTTATTTTAGTTAATCAAAATGCTCTTATGTTTTAGCTATTATTTTTTTAATATAAATTTTAACAGATTATTTATTACACTTGCTACTTTTTTTTAAATATTGTTTTTCAATTTTTTTTCCCACTTTCTCGTTCTCGGACTTCTCTCTCTCTTGCTCACGCTGTTCTAAATCAATGGCAGCAGCTAGCAGCTAGCAGCCTAGCAAGGCACTTTGCGGAAGCGAATCAACACTAGTTGCTGTTCATAAAGTTCCCCAATGGTCCCAATCCCGTATCCAAGCGAATCGACACAATTAACATTTGTTTTTCCCATCGGTCATTTCTTGGCAACCAAGCGGTGGGGCATAAAAGACAACAAAAAAACATATATATTCTCTTCCCTTATTTTCCCGATAAACAAACGGCAAATAAGTCCCTACTCTTTCAAAAATTAAACAATCTGATCGGCCCAATCGTGGGACTTCTTGAAGTCGAAACTCGTGATATTTTGTGTTGCTGAAGCTCAGATCCTTGGGTTGTTGAGGGAGAGAGAGAGAGATAGAAAAGAGTGTCGAGGGAGGGGGAGAGGGAGAGGGAGAGAAGAGAGAGGAGAGAGGAGGTGGAAATAAAACAATAAAAAATCAAAGCCCTTATTATTTTTATTCTCTTCAATGTGCTACAGTAAGCTTTTCAATAAAAAATCAAAGCCCTTAAACCATTGTTGGGATGGCCTTGGGGTGGTCTGACTATCTCCCACAGAATATATATATATATATTTTAAAATTTTCTTTTTCATTTCAGGTTTTTAGTTTTAGTTTCATTTTTTTTTATATATTTTTATTATAGGGAAAACATGTATTATTATTGGTGTTGATGTGATATTCTGACAGTTCCGGTCATAATTTCAAATGAAAGTTCGGGCAGAGGAGTTATTTGCCATTTATGCTTACCATGAAGAGTTTTAAGTCACTTTTTAAACTATATATGGAGCTTATTGCAAATCGGTGCAACTACAAGGATGGTTTTGTATTTTTCCTAAAAATATATATATATATATAATTTGGCCCTTGAACTAACAGCTGATTTTGATTTTGAATCATAAACTGACAGTTCATACACTTAGATATATCAAACTCCTAAGTCATTGTAAAGTAGCCCCATTTGTCAATATGAGCCTTCTGTTTGGACGGACTAATAATAAAAAATTAAAATAATTAAAATTCAAATGATAAAATAATAATAAAAAATTAAAAAAAGAAAAAGAATTCAAGAATGGGTGGTCAAAATGTAGGTGGGGGTGACAATTAAGCCACCCCCAACCCATGGGGTGGGTTGGGGCTTGCGAGCCACCTCCAACCCCCTGGGGCAGGTGGTTGTGAGCCATCCCCATGGGTGGGTTTGGGGTGGCTTGTGGCTAACCCCAACGCAAGGGGGTGGCTCAGTCACCTTAATTTTCACATTTTTTTTTTTTAAAAATTATGCTTTTTTATTGATTAATAAATATAAGGGAAAATTTTGATTTTTCAATTGTTAAAACAATGGTAGTTTTTTTAAGAAGGTGGTTCAGCCATCCTGAAACATTTTTTTTTCAATATATTTTTTTTAATAAAAGTAAAAAAATATTTTTTAATTTGATGTGGCATCAACAGACATTACAAAATTGGCTGAAAACTCAACAGAATGACCACTTTCACATTCACGAAAAACTTATGCATTTAAAACTGAAAAAACAAAAAACAAAAAACTTGGGGTGTTATTTAAATTGGCACTTTGAGTCAAAGATTTATTTTAGATTTTTTACAAAAAAAAAAAAAAATTGGGATGGTTTGGCCACCTTTAAAATTTATTTATTTTTTCAATTTTTATTTATAAAAAAAAAATTTGTTCTAGATATCGGTTAAATTTAATTTTTCAAAGAGTAAATTTGGTTTTAAGGGTATTTCCAGAAGATAAAAGTCAAAGTTGGTTTTCTATTCAACATACGATCAACACTGACGGATGAGGCTACTTTACAATGAATTGGTAGTTTGATGTATCTAAGTGTATGAGTTGTCAGTTTAGGGGTCTAAATCAAAATCAACTGTTAGTTCAATGGGCCAAATTATATTTAACCAAAAAAAAGTAGATAAATAAATAGAAGTTTATTTAGCTATACATTTGGACTTCTGAAAAAAAAAAAATCAAAATTACTTGGTTCATTTAAAGAGCAATATTGTACAAACAGTGATAAAGTTAGAAATTTTCTCATGGGAGGCCAAATTAATAAACTAAAACTATATTTTTTCTTTGTAAATAATTTTATCTCATGCAACTGATATAATTTATTTTTAATGTAAGTTGATAGAAAGAAGTCTATGCACAAGTTAAGCCAAAAAAATGTGAACTTAAATGTGATATTTTTTTGGGTTAATTACACTTAACCCCCTCAACTACAACTCATTTACATATTACACACAAACTATCACCTGTCACGCTTAACCCCCTTAAACTACCATTCATTGTCAAAAGAATTCTTTTGTTAGGCTTGTGCCTTAAATCAGAAGAAAAAAATGCATGCGTGCCATACACATGCATGCGTTTTTTTAGACGTTAAATGATGGAATTGTCCTCAAATAGAAAATTAAAAACTAACAAAAAAATTAAAACTTTAAAAGAAGAAGAAGAACAAAGTCGAGTTGAAAGAGCCACCCCAAGCGCGTTTTGGGGGTGGCTTGGTCACCCTTGAAACACATGAGGAGTGGTTGAGCTACTTCCAAGCGTGTTTCAAGGATGGCTCGACCACCCCTAAATCACATGGGTCTGGCTCAACCATTCCCAAGAGTGTTTAGGGGTGGTTGAACCCCTTTTTGTTTTTATTTTTGATATTTTTTATTATTTTCAATTATAAGGGTATCTAAGAAAATTTCGTTTCTAAACTAAGGATATTTCATCCACTAGCTTGATGCATTTCAAGCTAGTGGGTGAAGCTAGAAAATTTCCAGGTCATGTAGGACCATATGTGGGTATGTGCGTATTTTTGGTGTACAGATATGTAGGACCACTAGCTGATTTGGTTCGAAATTTTAAGTGTTATCAAAAGGAACCTTATGTTGCTCTCAAGCATTTTCAACTTTCTTTAGACAGTCTATGTTTTTTACACCATCTAGGAATTAAATAGACAAATTTGAAGAAGAATATATTTCCCACTTTGGTATTAGCTGTGGTGACCCGATTTCATAACACATATATATTATTATTTTTTGGAAAAAGTCCACATATCCTTCTTAAACTACCACCCAATTAACAAAGTCCTCCCCAAACTTTCCATTGTGACAATGTCCCCCCCCA
>FXXK01002369.1:12011-51326 GCA_900184695.1 Betula pendula | reverse complement strand
AACAGAGAGAGAATCCAACTGGGCCTCGGGTGGATCCGGCCCAAACTAAACCAAGCTTATCCTATTCCGGGGTAGCTTTATCCCGGATAGGGAACACAACGAACTTGGACCCAAACAGGGTCGTCTTCTCCAAAAGGGACCGGAGGTCTGCCGGCGAGATGCAGACCGTGCCGGCGACCACGACGACAGCCGGAGACCACGACGGAGCCACACCTTCGAACGCCGACGATCACGACTCCACGAGCTCCACCGAGACCGACCACCTGACAGAGCACCGGAAGCCTCACACCACCACGAGATTCGTCGCCGGCCACCTCAGACGATACCAATCACGACAGACAGCGCCGATGACACCAACCAAGGCGACACCCAACCCGACGACACCAACCAACGTCCACTACCACGAGGTTTGTCGCCGGCCACCTCAGACGATACAAACCACCACAGACAGCGCCGACGACACGAACCACGGCGACACCAACCACGATGACACCAACCAACCACCCTGAAGCATTTATTGGAACTCAGGGAAGACAAAACAGAGATCCACGATCATCATTCTGCCGACGACACCGAACCCACCATTGACGGAGCAAATCATGGCGACGACGGCGATAGGTAATCTCGACGCCATCGTTCGCCTAACACGGGCATTCAGCCCAGAGTCTTAGTCGCCTTCGATAGGCAGCACAAGCAAGGTCGTGAACCACGACAAAACAAGAAAAGAAAGAAAGAAGAAAAGAAAAAAAAACGAAAAAGGAGGAAGGGAAAGTCGTATAGTATCAAAAACACCAGGATTAAACCTTAGGCTCTGATACCATGTTTTAGGGTTACGTGAAAGAGAAAGAGGAGGCACGTTATATTGTTGTACGTAGCCTACCTCACACATATTATTATATAGGCTTTAAGAAATAATACAATGACCATAATACCCTCAAACCCTAATACATTATTCTAACAACCTTCACACCAAAATCTAATCCCAGAAAGTCCTACACCATCTGATCTGTCCAGTACACCTTCCTTTATTGCTACTTCTCACACTTCCCCATCTCCTGATCTAAACTCACCACAAATCTCTCCTTTGCCAAATGCTCCCACCAACCGTATTGTTACCAGGTCACAAACAGGTCATCTGAAGCCAAAAGAATTTCCAGGCTTCAAACTTTTCCACACCAATAAATACCCCATTTCAGCCTTTCAAGCTGTTTCTCTACCTCCAAAACCTTCTTCCTACAAACAAGCTACAACAAAGCCAGAATGGATCCAAGCCATGCTCCTAGAGTACAATGCTCTAATCTCAAACCAAACCTGGACCTTATGCCCTCGGCCTCCTCATCAAAATGTAGTAAGAAACAAATGGGTGTTCAAAATCAAGCAAAAACCAGATGGAAGTGTGGACAAATTCAAGGCACGTCTTGTTGCCAAAGGTTTTGACCAATTAAGTGGTGTGGATTACTATGAGACTTTCAGCCCTGTCATCAAGCCTTCAGCTATTCGATTAGTTCTAGCTTTGGCAGTACAATTTGACCGGACAATCAAACAACTTGATGTATCCAATGCTTTCCTTCATGGTGTCTTGGTTGAGGAAGTTTACATGGAACAACCTCAGGGCTTTATCAACTCCACCTTCCCTGATCATGTGTGTAGATTAAATAAGTCTCTCTATGGACTAAAACAGGCTCCACGGGCCTGGTTTACTCTTCTCTCCCATGCTCTCTTGGATATTGGTTTCAATGGCTCTCAAGTAGATCCCTCTCTGTTTACCTATCATCATGTTCAAGTTCACATCTTCCTCTTGGTATATGTCGATGATATAATTCTAACAGGAAATCATGAAGGAACCATGAATTGGCTCATAGGCAAACTACAAGTTGACTTTGTAATGAAAGACCTTGGCTCCCTAGGCTACTTCCTAGGTATTCAAGCCACCCGTGATTCTGCAGGGCTTCATCTGAGGCAATCCAAATATATTATTTATCTTCTTGATCGCACACACATGACAAATTCCAAACCACATACCTTGTGTTGCAGGATCCAAAATGTCCAGATTTGATGGTGAGCTTCTTTCTAATCCTACTGAGTATAGGCATATAGTTGGGGCTCTTCAATATGTCACTCTCACAAGACCTGACATAGCATACTTAGTAAATCAACTTTGTCAACACATGCATGCTCCCACTTCTGTCCATTTAACAAAGCCAAACGAGTCATGCGCTACCTCAAAAGCTCTGTCAACTCCGGACTCCATTGCAGCAAAGGACCTCTTGTTCTCACAGCCTACTGTGACTCGGATTGGGCAGGAAATCCAGATGACAGACGATCTACAACCGGTTTTGGAATCTTTCTTGGTCCCAACTTAGTCTCCTGGTTTGTAAAGAAACAGCACATTGTCTCTCGATCCAGCATAGAAGCCGAATACAGAGCCCTCTCCATGACAACTGCTTAATTGTTTTGGATTAGAATGCTTCTTCGGGAACTACACATTCCACTTACTTCACCTCCTACTCTTTGGTGTGACAACTCAAGAGTACTTGCTCTTGCTTCCAATCCCGTCTTTCATGCTCGCACCAAGCACATCGAAGTGGATGTTCACTTTGTTCGAGAAAAAGTCACCAACCGTGATATTCAACTTCACTAATTATCCACTCTTGAACAAGTTGCTGATATCTTCACAAAAGGACATGCTACTGATTTGTAAAGTGCTTCGTTTTGTGGGTCTGAAATAATCTTATTAAAAAAAAAGGTGTACGAGACTATCATCTGCCTAAGTGTCTGATACATTTAAAAAAGGTGTACAAAGACTACATGTGTCTTTTATGTATATGTGCATTTCTGTGTGTGTTTATCCTTATGTGTGCATGTACATTTGAATAAGGAGTTATAAGTGTCTGATACATTACAGTTCTAGGTAAAAGGAACATTTTTTTTTAATTTAGATTCATTTTAAATTTTTAGAGGTGGAGATGAATAACAAGGCAGAGGAGTTCAATGTGATTGTTTCAGACTTGAAGAAAACTACCTCTTCTTTAGAAGAGAGAGTTGCAGAGGAAGAATTAGATAACTTGGTATGATTTTCGGTCGTTGCATTTTGTATGAATAGGTGATACATGTACATTTCTACATCTCATTTATTGTGGTTTGATGACTAGGATGCAATTGAATGCCAAGGAAAAGAAAAAGAAGCAAGGGTAGTTGCTGGTGAGAAGTTGCAAGCTTCTCTTCTGGCGGAGCTGGAGAAATCAGCTGATGAACAGAAGGTAACATAAATTCATATTGTGGTTGTCTCACTCTTATCATTTGAATAGTGGAGATCAGTGGTTGTCTTCTTTGAATTTGGTGAATTTTGAATGTTAGGCTTGATGGTTGTGTCAGTTTATAATGGCTTGTACTTAAACGAGCAATTCAGCCCAACGTTTGCTGGCCTGGAAGCTCTTCCTTACTGCTACTGTAATCATGGCTTGTACTTAGAGTTCTGCTTGTACACTTACCTTGTTTATGCTATAAAAGTCAACCTTTACTCACATAGGAATTATATAATTTAGATCTTAAAACTATAAAATAATTGGGTTACCTATTTATACACTTTATATCTTAAATCAATAGAAGGATTAGGCAAGAACTGAAGAAGTTGTGAAAGTGTCAATAAAAATTAATGAGGGGTTTGGAATTCATATTTCTCATCCACTCATCAGCATTTCGCTTGGCACCAATAGCATTTTTATCTTCATGAACACCCTGTGAATTTTTTAGGTGTCCTGATTGTTGTCTTGTTCAATCTTACCCTTTAGGCTTCATAGGATGAGTCTATAAAGCAAAAAGAATCATTATCAAATGAACTGAGATGCCTTCGAGGGGAACTGCAACAAGTGAGGGATGACTGTGTTCAGCAAGTGACATGTTCAGGCTTTAACTGTTGAAGTGGTGAAACATGAAAAATTCATTGGGAAATCACGTGCGAAGTTGAATAATTTGGCAATAAAAGCAAAAGCCTTGGAGGTTTGTTACTAATTTATATACTATATATATACCTACCTTCAATAGTCGTAAGATTTGGGTCCTTTTACAGGATTCATGGTCTTCTTAAAGGGAGCAGATTTGCATACTGCATCATCAACTTATTGCTGCAAATGAGAAACTAAAGGTAATGATAATTGTGTATATATTGTAGGAAGGTTGCTTATGTTTTCTCTTGTTCTGCATAAGGCATCATTAACATGCTTGTAGATTCTGACATGTGTTTTTGGCCCCACAATAATGTTTTTTTTTTTTTTTAGATGGTTGATTTATTGTCTTCAGAAACAAGAACAAAATTTGAGAGAATTTTGCGTGAACTACAATATTGTCTTTAAAATACGGTGTTCCAACTTAGTTAAGGGGAGAAGTTAAGAAAAATATTGCACAACACTATTCTGGTAAGTCTGTATTTTTCTTTTATTGTTCAATGTTTGTCAGGTTTCACTTGCCTTAAATTGCCTCTTATTGCGGGAACTAAAAAGAAGTATTCGTGTTTTTTTCCGAGTCCGTCATTTGTTACTTGATGATGGTGTTGGAATAGAAACCACAGTCATTTCTTACCCTACATCAATGGAAGCTCTTAACCGGAGCATTGACTTATACAAAGTGGTACAACTGTGTTTGTTCAACAAAACAGTCTTGTTGAGAAGTCTCATGATTAATTATGAGACTTAAAATCACAGGTGGTACAAATACAGCTGCACCATTTTTTATCAATGCCCCGGCTAAGAGCTTATGTTGATGTAGGGTAAGAAATGACTGTGGCTTTTGTTCCAACACCATCATCAGGCAACAAAAGACGAACTTGGCAAAAACTACGACTATTTCCTTTTAGTTTTTGCAATAAGAAACAATTTAATGCATGTAAAGCCTCACAAACCAAGAACAATAAGAGAGGAATATAGACTTACTAGAATAGTGTTATGCAGTTTTTTTCTTAACTTCTCTTCTTCACTAAGCGGAACTCTGTATCTAAAAGGCGATCTTGTAGTTCACGCACAATTCTCTTTTGAGCTTCAAATTTGGTTCTTGTTTCTATTGACGATAAATCATCCATCTCAAAAAAAAATAAATAAATTGGGTCAACTTGATCAAATATGAAACACATGTCAAAATCTACAAGCATGCTAATGATGCCCTACTATCCTTTCACATTTGACAAATTGGTGCTTTATTTGACTTGGGTCTATGTAGAAATTTGAGGAAAGTCCTTAGGTTTGTTGAAATTTGAAGAATGAATGAAGTTCAGGAGCATCAAAGTCAACCACTTGGTGAACTATTAAATGTTTGAACTTCAATTTGCAAAATCAAATATTTGATTTCTTTGTTGTTAATCTGTGTTTGATGGTTTTGTTTCGAACGTTATATATGTTTAACGCTATATGGGCTTTATTTCTAACATTGGGTCGTCACTTGGTGGAACTTAAGGTTTTTTATTTTTATTTTTTTTGAAGGCTTTATCTTTGGACAGCTGCATTTGTAGCTTTTTGGGAGCTTAGTTTTCATAATTTTCTAGTTCTTTTTTCTCTTCCTACCTAGATGTTTCTTCTGTATACTCCCTGTATACCTGACTAGCGCTTTTCACTTTAATGAAATTTCGATTATTTATAGAAAAAAATGTTCTCAACTTCACTCAACTAAGCTGGACTTTCTGTTGTTATCTAGAATTGCTGATCCACACTACTGTCTCTGTTGGTACTTTCTCTCTCTCTCACACAACAGAACACATGCATACATATGTAAACACACACACACACTCATTATGGTGGTCCAGTATTGTCTGTGTATTTGATGTTCAGATCTTTTTATTAGTTCTATAGATTGCGAGCTCTCATTACTTATCAAAAAAAGAAAAAAAAGAAAGATTGCATTCTCAAATATGTGACAAACTTGTACTTAAATGTTAGTGAGATGCACCAATTGTGTTGTACTTGTGCTTGTTCTTTTTCATGTGTCTGTGATACTTGGCGTTGGAAGCCATATTCAGAAAATCTTGGTGTGTTGTCTCATTAGCAATTTTTTGTACCATAACTTATTATATAACTTAAATTGGGCTTTGGACGTAGTCATAGATAAAAATTCCTTGATCATGCTATATAATTTGAACTTCTTCCATTAGTGCTGCTGCTAATATAATTTAAACTGCATTTGAAATTAAAAACCATGAGCATCAGCACGTTTAGGTACTTATAAATGTATGTAACTTTCTTTTCCAGCCTTTTAGCAAAGGCATAAAAATGAACTGCCGCTAATGATAGAGGTGGCAATATGATCACCAAGGATCTCCTAATGTATACAAGTTTGTTACTTCTGATATTTACAGTACACAATACCTTACTAGATACTTTTTGAATAATGTCAATTTGTTTGTATTTGCTGGGACCTCATGTATTTATGGAACGGTTTCAAACAAGTTCATGTTTTGATATTTCAATATGTATGGTTTTTCATTTGACTTCCAAATTTGTCTAAATTTATGCATGAAGGACTGGGATGTAATTCTTCAAATGCAAGAGAATGGAGATACAGATAAGAGTTTTCATTTAAAGAAAGTAAAAATACCACTAAGGCTATGATTTAGTTGTCCAGAACCTCAAGAAAACTTTCTGAATGTCTCAAATACTAACTTGAGAAAATAAATCCAAAGAAACAATTAGAAGTGCAGCAAGAAACCAAAAATTTTGGAATAACATGACATGTGTTAGGTTGCATCAAAGACCACATTACCTAATGAAAATTTTTATGATTCCATCAATTAATATCTCCTTGCAGGGTACATATTCAGTAGTATTGTCATCATGACAACAATGTTGAGATATCAGCTATATCTTGCTTTCATTTTACTAATAGGAGCTTTACATTTCAAAACATTTTTTTTTTCTTTCATTTTATCAATTGGACCTTGCGTCTTTTATGCTTTACTAATAGGAGCTTTAGATATTATTTCAAGATGATTGCTTATTTATTTTGTTGGACATTGCGTCTTTTATGCTTTACTAATCATGTTGGCATGCTTTCATTAGGTGAATGTTTTCCTTCTTTTTTGACCAAGTAAAGGTGGTAGTTAGCTTCAATTTGTTTCCCTCACAGGCTAGAAATGCTTTATCTGGAACTTATTCAGCTCCACAGAGATCTGCCAGTTCAGCTGCTCTTTCGGTAGGAGACCCTACCATTATGCATGACAAGGCTGGAACTTTTGTGCTTCCCCGGGCTGTTGTCATGAAACTAAGAGATTGTTTTAGAAATGAAGAATTAGTTGCTGGATCATTCTTCTGCAGAATAAGATATGGAAGAACATTCTGTCATGGACATGCCAATGATGTAGATCACCAAAGAGAAATGTGTGCTTATGCACGTATTTTGGCTTTGGAAGAGGTAATTGATACTGAATGGGTGTACATGTGGGATAAATTTTGTGGATATATACTTCTTTTGCTTGGTTTGACTGCTAAGGCGGAATGAGTGTAGGTGACCAAAAAAAAAGCATGAGCGGCTTACTATGCATGATAGGTTGGGATGGACATTATTCAAGTGGGAGAAAAAGAAGGTCAGACCGTGATGGGGTTGTGATCGATGTGGATTCTTTTGCCAGGAGATTTAGGAAACCTAGGATGTGAATTGTCTCTATTCCGTAAAATAACATTACTTTAGGTCCTATGATGGAAGAATGTCTTGTCAATTCTTTATCTAGGGCAGCCAGGTTAATTGCATTAAGAAGTTGAGCAAATGCCAATGCCCAGCCTTCCACCATAGGGGCTGGGGTGTAACTCTGGCTTGATTCTCTACCAGTCAGATGTAGATCCATTTGGATGGATGTGCTCTAGGCTTCTCTTAAAGAATGACCTTGCTGCTATATTTCTTTCCAAATGGATGAATTTTCGCTAGGTTGTGATTCCCACTCCCTTGAAACATCCAACTTATTATTGTGAATCATGAAATTCATTGTGGCTTTATGTCTTGCCATGAGAGATATTTGAAGTTATTAAAATAGTTTCTTTTAGTTATTGATGTGATTAGCATTTTTATAGCTGCATATTGTTGTTTTCTTCTTCTCTTTCTAGGGTGAGTGGGTCCCCAGGTACTTATTCTGATGCTGTATTATATCAGAGATTCTACTGTGTTTTTACTTCGAATTTTTCTCTCTTTCCTATATAAGTTTTTATTATTATTTAGATGATTTTAAATTCGAAATAACATAATCTTACCGTATGGTTGGACTTCAATGAAATCTTTTGCTAATTGCCTGAATTTTGTACTTCTTGAACATTCAAAAGATGGTATATTCTGGATGTCTTGGCAAGACTTTCAGATTCATTTCCGATCAATATATGTTTGTCGGATCTACCCTCCAGAGATGCGCTATTCTGTTCATGGACGATGGTGTGGTTTCAGTGCTGGTGGCTGGCAAGTTATGAAACATGGAATCAAAATCCACAGTTCCGATTGAGAGCCTTTGGTTCAGATGCATCATATACCCCATTCATGTGGTTCATAACCTTAACGCAAGTAAGCTTAGTAATGGACCTTCTGTCAAGTTTGTATTTTTTAGAAACAATATTTTTCACTTGATCTTTCCTGACTTTTCTGACTTTTTTTTTTTCAAAAAAATAAAAATGTAGGGAGTGGGGTTTCTCAAGAACCACAGCTGGTTTCAAAAATTATCAATTCAATCATGATTCAATAATGTTCTACATTGGGATGAGGATACTCAAAACTCGTGGCCGTCATGCTGCTTACAACATATAACTACATGAATCAGTTGGTGGGACAGACTATGTCAATTCTAGAGCAATATTATGTGAAATGGTTCTGGAACCTGATCCAAAGGGCTAACTGCACACCATGGGGAAGAAGAACCATTTGTTCTTTCTGTTTTCGCGAAAGCATCAATATCCCTGGAAGCTTTATAGCATGAAGAAAATGGCTCTTCGGTTGGTTTTTGATCCATTGGGCTGAGAGCATAACTGCAGAAATTTTGAATTGTTTGGGTTGTCGTGGATCGCGAAATCCTGCAGGCAGGTTTTGTTGGACCTCAGCATACAGAATCACAAGGTAAGTTTCTGCCTCTCCAATGTAATTTAGCTGTGTTTTCACAAAAGAATCTAGCAAATTCCTTTTGATTGGGTCATTTAGATTCACAAGCACTTCCAATGGGAGCCTTTTCCTTTATGCATTTTCATTTCAACTGTAATCCTAGATCTTTTGCAGGTCATATGATGTGATTCTCTGCCGCGAGGATGGCCAATGAGTTATCAGTCCCCGTTGGATTAGTGCAACCTAATCTTCATTCTTTCCGCAGGCTCTCACAGCTTTGAAAGATATGATTCCTGAATGAGTTGCAAAATGAGATTACACAGACAATGAGGGATGAAAAGCAATAGGAAAATTATTAGTAATGCCTAGTTTAAGGGGAATACAGAAAAAAGCATTGTAGCTGGGAAAAAGGGTTTATAATTTCCGCTGCAGTTTTGAAAAGTGATTTGTAATTGGAAAAGAAATTGTACAAACGTTTGTTGTTGCAATATAATCCCCATTTCATATTGGTTGTAATCTTCCTGTATGTTTGTTCATCCATATAGTTTGTTCAAAGAAAAGAGGATGAATTGGAGGATTAGGGCGTGAAGAGTTGATTTAATCTTGATTGAACCAACCCCACCGATTGCTCTCCGGTCCTTTTTTTCTAAATCCTTGTGTAGGTAGCAGTCCCCAGACAAGACAAGAATATAGGATCCTCTCCCTTGGATTTCCCTCACTCTGTTTCTAATTACGCCAGAGTTCCTCTCAGCTCTGATAATTTAGGAAGAAACATTACTAGGTTCCTATGTTAGTGATCTAGTGGACATGGAAATAAACACCAGCAAATAAGCTCAATTTTAGCAGCATCATTGAAAGGAGATCTGATTAGTCAACTTCATTGACTTCTATTCAGACCCCACAATTAAATAGTAGAATGGTACTCTTTTGTACTCCCAGTTTAACCAATATCATCTGTCTCACATCTCCATAATTCCACTAATCTCAAAATTAGCCTGGAGTTATGACATCTTAAAGAATTGGTCAAGAATGTTTCATGCATTCATATACATACCCACCAAGTTATTCATGACTAGGGGCCAATAAGTTGCACTAAAACGCCAACCCACCCTTATGACATGTTCTAGCTGTCTCACAAACACCACGAGAAATCAATAGACCTTTTTCTTTTTCTTTTTCTTTTTTCTATTCTTTTTAATTACACTTTTGCATGCTCTATAATACATCACCTAAGCCAGTTTATAGAGTCCAAATCCAAAATATTAATACGATCTGTGAACTACCATTGCAAACCTCTTATAAATGGCAGACAAATATAAGGGGAAAAAAAAATGGACCAACTAGAATGAATGCTGAACTATAGGGACTAAGGTACAACGGAAACAACAATGTAATGAACAGTAATATGCACGACAAAAATCACAACACTTCTAAAAATTAAAAAAACAAGTTTTCACGTTCATGTCATATCGAAACACTTTCAAACAAAAACAAAAAACACCGCAAAACATATTAAGAATTTTTTTTTAGGGGGGGTCATTCAAACTACTTTATTCAAGTTATTTGAGATTCGCCTGGAAAAAAAATATTTGAGATTCATATTTTAGCCATTTGATGTTCAATTCTTGTCTGTCTAGGTTCGACCGACGTTCATATGGTTGCAGTAAAAAAGAATTAAAATCAAGAACCAGAAACAATCAATAAGTACACGATTTTTTTTTTTTTTTGGAATTAATAAGTACATGATTGACTTTGAATACTCTGTAAACCATTGTTCAAAGAATAATATCCATCTTTTCTAGGTTCCATGCCGTTCAACAAATAGCCATGGCCTCCTCCTCCTCCGTTGTTGTATGTTTCAGTTAAGCCATGAATAACGCACTCGAACTTGTTCAGCAAACGGCCATTGAAATACACATCCTTCAATTTCATGAAAGTCTGCAAAGTGAGCAAACTATCCGAACCAGCCTGGTGACTCTTTCCGGCCGCACGGTGCACTCCCAGAGCCTTGGCTACCCTCTCCAAACCCCCAAAGAGCCCATCGCAGGACTTGATCATTTGCTTCACGTCAAACACATTGACCCCAAAAAAGTACTTCAACAGATTCATAAACACACTGAGATCGCGGGGCAGTTCTCGTCGCCGAATCAAAATCCTGATGAAATACCCAAAATCGTAACCTCTAACCTCCATGGAACGTGACCCAGGTGATGCGGGAGTTGCGCAACAGGCCACACTTCAAGATTAGCCTGGCGAAGTCCAAAGAATCGATACCCATAAGTCGGTTCTTGTTGAAATCAATTCCCTGGCGTTTCAGTAACTCGATCGACTCTGTATTGCGAGAAGCAATACGGTCGTCGAAATCCCTAAAGTTGAACTCCCAAAAGCGGGAAGATTCTCCGTTGGCATCGCAGAGAGCTATGCCCAATTGAATGATGTTGGTAGCGTCGACGTTAACCTTCATTAGCTGGTACGGAGAAAGTTGTTGAGAAGCGAAAACGTGGCCAGGGAACTCCGTGTCCATGGCGACGAAACGGTGGTGGGGAAGAGCACGCATGATTGCATGGACCTCCTCCTCCAAGTTGTGCTGCCAAACTTCCCGAACAATCACCGGCAGAGCCATTGGGTTTTCTTGCTGTTGTGCTTTTCTCTGTTTCTGCTATTGTTCTTTTGGCCTTACCTTTGTATTTCTATTTATAACGGTCGGATTCCATGAATCCCAACGGCTGTTGGATTCCTCACCGACTTAGATTTTTTTTTTTTTTCCTAACGACCGACTTAGGATTTCACTTTTATGGTAAAATGAATACAAATATTTAGTCTTCATGCTGACAAAAAGTTATTTCATTTAGTTTTTTTAGTTTAGTGTTTTTTTTTTTTTTCAAAAAATAGTGACAACATTAACATCATATATACGGTTAAATGTATCAATTTTAAATATTTACCATGAAATGGAGAGAATCTTATTTGGAAAAAAAAGTTATGCATGTTGAAGACTTTCATAAAAGTGAATGAGACTTCCAAAAAGAGTAAAAAAGTGAGACTTTCCAACATTTGTGAACGTTAAGACTTTTCATAAAGAAACTTGCTATTTCTCCATCTCACATCCATCTATTTTTCAAATCAACCATTGGATGTTGACAAAAAGATGAATGAGAGATGGAAAAATAGCATTTATTTTCCATGAATTTCATGGTGAATAATTGAACTTTCAATTAGTAATTTTTTTTTTTTACCATAATTGGAGGCTTTAATTAAAGACTATTTACTAACTTTTTTCCATATTAGGGCCTGAAACAATTTTTTTTTTTTTTTGGAAATAATCTTTTATTGTACAATTATTAATTGGAGACATTAGGCAACTTCCTAAATCACCTAAAACTTGAGCCAGCCCTGCATGTACACCACCACGTATTTATAAGAGAATTGTAGTAAAAGATGTAGCACCACAAACATTTCCTGCAAAATTCACCTAGGTAATGTTTCATATTCCCAACCATTCCTTTCTTATTCTGCGTAGATACTTCAGTAATTCAAGCATCTAAAAATGCCCCTGACATGAATGGATCATTGGATTATTGAGATTTGATGTGGCAACAATGACATTTCATGTTTTATTTGGTCCCTCAAAATCCTTCTCAACAGCTTGTTAGAAGCTGTTCTGAAAAACTTTATAACAATCTTAGCATTGTTCAAATTTTAATCAGTTAAAGAATTGGAAAAATTCAATCAAGAACTTATAAATAACAGGCCAATTTGTGGAAACCACCATGGAACTAAAACAAGTTCCATCTCTTCTGCATATAATTTGAAATGAGCTGATTAAAGTCTTCACAACATTTTTATGAGTCTATAATTGCATTCATAGTTTCATTGGAGTTTGAAAGATTACACCATTTTGATTTTCTGTCAAATTAGTTGGATGGCAAAAATTTGAAGATGACCCTCTTAAATTTGAGTATGAATTTGACTCATATAATGATTAGGTGATGGTATAACTTCAAGGGAATGGAGAAGCATAACTTGAGAGTCAAACATTAAACAAAGGGTTGAAATTGCTTTGAACCCCAAGGAGTGATTTGATAAAAGGTCAAACCCCATGGACTGATACAGTATTTTCCCCAACTAAGAATCACCAACCAACCATTATATTATGACATATATTCTTAAAAAGGTTTTTTCACAGTTCATGTTGCATGCCATTCCGTATGCCTCTTTCAGCCATTATCAAACGTTTTGGGTCTTCAGAAGCATGGACTAATATGTTTGGCAGGTTGTCATGTGAAATTTGCAAACATTTTTTTCCTTTTTCTTCAGCCAGAACTTTCGAACTATCCATGAATTAAGATGTTAGAAATATATCTGCCATTCGAAGGGCATTTTATAAGATTCACCAGAGTCACTTGGCAAATCGCCTTGTCCACTCTGCAGCTAGTTCATCATGTTTAGCTCTATCTGCCAAGTACAATCGAGCAATGCCAGGGATAAGCGGATTATCTGCTGCAACGAGAATATTCATACATTCAGTAAAATAAATACAAATCTACTTCCCAAGTGTTATTTGGTGACATCTCAGTTCTCAGTCAAGCTATTAAGGTGTCTGCATTGCTACAATTTGAGAAGTGAAAAAGCCAACTTTAGTGTTTTTTATGTTGTAAGGAAGATTGGACATTGGCTAGTGTCGTTTGGTGAGGTGTAAGGGATGCATCACAGATTCAAAACCCTCGAGCCCCTTTCCCAACATTCAAATATAGATTAAGAAATTTAAATATCTTTAGAATATTCATTGAAAAGATGAATGCCCAATAGAAATCCTAAGAACTTACAGGGGTCAGGATTTGTGAAAAATGATCTGATTGCAAGTAGCACCTTAGTGATTGTAAGTGCTGGACTCCAACTATCCTTTAAGATGTCTAAACTCAAATTACCAGCAGTATCAACATTGCAGTGGTAGATTCGAGTTTTGAACACTACCTGCAAACACAAACAATGTTATAATGGAAGCAGATAGGAGTAAATAATGGGACCTTTTTTTTTCTTTTTTTCTTTTTCTTATTGCAAGCTAATAAGCAATGGACATCAAAGCATAACAAGGAGTTGATGATTCCCACAAACAGTAATACAACACATCTGCATTTATTTTTCATAATTTTTTTTTTTTTTCAGAAATTCAATATTCATTTGTTATGAATCTATGGATTTTTGGACTAAACCTTAGATCTCTTTGAATCATAAGACTGGCTTCAAACATTAACTAAGCTGCTTAGTTGTAAGCTATCATGGTATAATATACCAGAACTCAAATAGTGAATATTTGATTACACATGCAAACGTAATAACGCAGAGCACCCACCTTATACAACAACAGTATGTGCTATCATTTTACACCTGTCAAGTATCTATAAAGCTTCAATTTACATTAAAAAAAAAATGTGCTTCTACGTCAATGAATTTCAGCTCAAAAGGGATCTCCTCTCCTGATAAGAACAAGGAGGATGACATTGCAGGTTCAAAAACCACTGGGTATGCGGGTAACTTACCAATCAAAAGAAAACATTTTTTTTTTTTTTTTAAAAAAAAAGGGTCCTTGCAGATACTTACCTACCCATGTTTTTTAATACTTAGGCTTATTGTTGCATCAAGATCACTATTTGTTATGTTTCCAAAAGTTCCCTTGCTTTTTTCTTAAATTCTCACACCATTCCCATTGCATTCTTAAGATGTTTATAAAATTTTATAACTTCTACCTTCCATTTCCATATGTTGTCCATAAAATATGTATATGATATTTGGGGGGAAAAAAAAATCAGAGCTTTAGATTTTCAATTTATCTCATGTTCACTCCCTTTAAATGGTGAAATTGCCACTAGACCCACCCCCAATGCCGGTCCAGATGGGGGTGGGGGAGGATATAAGATATATGTTGATATTCTTATAAAATATGTATTCTGATGTTCAAAATGACATAGTACTTCAATTTGTCCAATCCTATCAGATTAACAAGAGATTACGGATTCACTTAAGAGTTTTCAATAAGTGACTGTAATTCAACATACCTTCGGAGGGTTGAAAGGATAATCACTTGGAAATGTTATGTCCAGGAAATATATACCACCTTCGTATGGTGTTCCTAAAAAAATATGGACACGAAAAATTTAGTCAATATAGTCAAGTCAGTCTCATGTGAATAACAGAACTATATTCCTCACAATCATCTTTGCTTGTACCTAGCATTACAACAATAAACCAAGGTACTCGGAAACATGGAAAATTCAATCATATTCATTTGAACAATTCATTCAAGTTATAAGCCAAGAAGCCAGCACTGATGGAATCCAACTCAAAATAACAGTGGGGATGGTGTGTGTGCTCGTGGGTGCTGGTGGGGAGGAAGAGCCCACAATGAGCCCGGCCCAGACATGTTTGTTGACTCCAACAAACCTTTTTTTTTTATCAGTATTCTCTATTTCCCTAAACAGGACCTTAACAACACATGCAAGAGAACAAAGAAAAAGGAACAAAGCTATGAGAAACAAAAGCAAATACATTTATTTGGGGTGTGCCTAGGAAATGAATACTACCTTCTACACAACCCAAAGAAAGTGTATCCTGTATGGTATGTAAGATGAACTTCAGAGACCACACTAATAAAATTATTGCAAACTTTGTACTCACAAACTTGCCAATTACTCCCTTCTTTGGCATGGTTCTATTCTTCAAATGATATGAAATAAGAAAAGAAGGAAAACATCTAAACAATCTTCAAATGATGCAAACTAAGGGAAAAAATTTCAAACAGCTAGGCAGCAAACAATTATATTTTCTTCCTCAGTTTCATACGCAATCGAACAGACCTTTATCCCACCACCTCAAAGCTAATACAAACAGCTCAAAGATAATCAAAGAGCAAAGAATTGAACAAGATCATTAATTGTTTTTCTACAAGCAAAAGATTGAGTAAGACTATTAATTATTGAATGAAACAGCTTCAACCAAAAACTTGAATGAGACCCATATTCAAGAAACCAAGCATGAAAGCTACTTCATCACCAAAAGCTCTCTCAGAAGTATGAAATTGAAGCTTAAACCAAGGGAGTGGGTAATTTTAAGGTAATTCTCAAAACAAAGTAAACTCAAACCACAAGATTGAGCTGAATACCAGAATTTCACCACCAGCCCCATTACCAAAAATCATCAATATTCGAGCTTAAATTGATAAAGCAAGTTTAAGCCAACACTCAAACGATATGGAAACCCAAGTTATGGCTGAAGACTAGAAACATTACACAAAATCATCAAAATTCAAGCCTATATTTATAAAGCAAGTTTAAGCTAGTATTCAAACGATATGAAAACCCAAGTTATGACTGAAGACGAACTTCATTACCAGCCCCATTTCTCATCACTATCGAAATTCAACCTTGAATTGAGAAAGTGAACAAATTTAAGCTAAAACTGAACACCAAAGTAAACCCAAATCATAAAGTTGAGAGCTTGAAACCAGAACTCTACCACCAGTACCACTAAAAATCATCAAAACCAAGCTTTATTTGAGAAACTAAGTCAAGCTAACAAACGAAACAAAGAAAACCCACCCAAAAAAAAAAAATCCAGCTTGAAAACCAGAACTTTATCACCAGTTCCTTTACTCAAATTCATCAAAACAAAAGCTCAAGAATTGAGAAGGTAGTAGGAAGTGGGTTGTCGTGGTGGGGACCTTGGGGGCCGACGATGGTAGCGACCCAGTGGTAGAGATTGTCGCCCTTGGGCCCAGCGGAGCAGTGGTCCATGTTCAGCTCCTCCATTTCTCTCTGGATCCTCTTCCCCGATGCTGACACTGCCCATGATGATGTTTTTGTTGTTGTTGATGCTGACGATGATCTCCCTCCTTTTCCACCTCCTGATATCATCATCATCACGCTCTCCCGCTTGTCTCTCAGAGAGAGAGATAGGCATCAGAAAACGGATAGAAAGAGAGTAGAAATGTCAAAACGCACCGTTTTGTGCCCGGAGGAGAACGGTGACAAAAAGCGCGTGAGTTGGGTTTGGAAGCTTCCTCTTTCATATCAGAGCCAGGTTTCGATCCTGGGACCTGTGGGTTATGGGCCCACCACGCTTCCGCTGCGCCACTCTGATTTGTTGATAACTTAGGAATAAAAAAATTATTTATATGCACTCTAATACCAACCTTTCTTTAACTAATAATTGATCAATTAAAATATAAAAAGAAGAAGAATATTAATACATTTATTTCGTCCAATGTATTTAAATCAATTTTATTTTCTTCACTTTCTTCTTTAACGGATTAATATTGTCAAATCCTTAAAATAATAGAACATAATTTTTATTTTCATATTTCTTTTAACATTGATATGATAATTTTATAAAATAATACATATAACAAATCTTGATTAGTTAATAAAGATTCATACCGATCTTAAGATTAAATTGAGTTCTAGTATAATATTTTTTCTAGAACATTGACATTGTGATTCTAGGGCACTTGAATTTTGTTCAAGATGGCTTTTTTTTTTTTCTGAGATTTGTTCAAGATGGTTGTTTATTGAACAACACAATTAGTTTTGAAGATTCTGTCAGGTTTGGCCATAAGCAATTTGTGGCCTCTCAATCATTAGTTTACCGAAAAAAGTTTCTTTTTTTTTTGTTAAACTTTGTCTATTAAACTGCCATATGTCTTTAAAGCATATAATTCTCACATAAATTTTTAATAGAGTATGTGACTAACATACATTTTTTTAAAATGCATATAAAAAAAATCAGGTTCTCTAAGGACAAACATTAACTTAATAGACTGGATTGAAAAAAATGAGGTAAACTTTGTCCTATTTTGAAGGAATCTTAATTGCATTTTAGACAACGAAAATCTATTCACCACTTCCTAGAAAGTATAAAAACAAACAAATGTGAAGGATAAAAGGAAAACCAGAAACAAACAAAATTGATGAACATTTCATCCATGTCACTGAGCCTGTCCAGATCCTATTGAATTCATCATATTTCAATCTCAACAGTGCTACTTTAACCGCTCAATATGGTAGAAAACTGGAAGGATCTCCAAGTCAAAGTAACAGTAGAGCAAAAAATGTTGCAAATATCAGATGATAAAGCTTTGGAACCCGCAGGATTGAACTCGAACTCCCATCAATGGGGTTTGTTGTAGGACCAAGTGCTACTGAAGGTGTAAGTCCCCCACTTGTGCCGGAATTAGAACTGTTTCAGAAGATCACATGTTTAGAGCAAAACCCTAAAAATATTAACTCTAGTTTTTTTCTGAGTAAATTGATTCAGATTCTCACCTTCCTGAAAATTTACAGGATCCATTACCTGCAAGGTGGTATCCACAAACAAAATCAAGGAACAAAAAAATTAGAAAGAGAAGATGGAAGATGAATACACACTTCAAGCCTCCAAGAAGACTACTATCCAAGTTTGCAGTTTTTTTTTTGATAAGTACTATCCAAGTTTGCAGTTATTGCCACCAACAGGCATCATTATAATCTTTACATCAGTTAATGGTAAACACAGCTTTCTTCATTACATCAGACGAATCTAGAAAGATTTCCTAGATACATGCATAAAGTTAACAAGGAGAAAGGTTATGAGAACTCACTGGGATCATTTGTAGTGGTCATAGCTGTACCAGCAAAATCACATGTTCCACCAACACTACGCTTCTTTTGATAATAATCATTATAAGCATAAGAAGCATGGTTTTCAAGAGTATCAGGGTTAAAACATGGCTGCCCTGATTGAATGGCAGTGCAGTTAGCTTGGCCTGGCCCACAAGCCCAATTTAGGCCATCTCGCAATGCATCAGAATCTGCACCAGATTTTGCCACACAGAAAACCGCAGAAGAATTTTCTGTAACTTGGTCAGAAGTACTCAAACTCAAAGGATAAACAGCCGTCTCATTAGCGAAAAACACACCCCAATTTTTTTCTGACACTGGCCCAGGCCTCTTATCTTCATTGAACAACTCATAAATATAAGTGTTAATGGGAATACTTGGCTGACTTGGTGGACCTGAATTATTTAGAACTCGCCGGATCAGATTGTCAATGTAGGTCTCAGCATTTTCTACAGTTGCATCAGGCTCATCTGCTCCACCTAACCATGGCCAGCCAGTCTCTGTCACGACAATAGGGATTCCAGAAAAATTAAAAGCTTCTATAGAATAATAGGCGGCATCCACCATTGCATCAAACATGCTGCTATAGTGGAAAAGAGTGTTTGGGTCAACAATCTGCTTGACTGAGGTAAGTGGTCGGAAAAGAGCATAATCAATCGGGAAAATGCCATCCCCTTTAGTGTATCCATAATAAGGATAGGCATTTAACATGTAATAGGAGTTTGTATTTTTCAAAAACTGAAGCAGTTGGTAAATAGTAGAGTTCCATGAAGAATTAAAGGTGGCAGTGGAAGGGGGGAAAGATCTAGGGATTATGTCCATGGACTGGGGAGTTGAAACTTTGACCTGAAAATTTAGGTTTGCAGCAACTAGGGCTTTATGAAGGTAATTCATAGCGGAAACTAAAACTGGGGCAACATTGGGGATTGAGGTAAGAACCTCACTGCCAACTGCAATGGACGTAATATTGGTCGAAGGCAAGTAAGCTGCAACATTTTTATTAATCCAAGCTGCTGCTGCTGATGCAGATTCTCCAATCCCTAACACTTGCTGATTTGTGACACCAACCATTACCTCAATCCCACTGTTAGACAGGGCTTTCAGCATGTGAGAATCAGCATCATAAAGGCGCACGTGAGTAATTTGATGGGCTTTGAGCATTGCAACAATATCTGAAGCTGGTGGCAGATTGGAAACATCAGTTCCAATGTTTATCCCTACAAATGCACCTACAGGTTCACAGCTATGATTCAGTGACAAAAAATAATCTGAGAAAGATAATAATATTATATTGAATTGAACTATCTCCTAGATTTAAATGGCTCTAAACAGTTTCCAGTTCCACATCTAACACGTCCCGACCTTTCCATTATCATGAAGAATTACTGTATGATATTGTTTTTACGTCTGGAAATTTTGTTTGCCTTTATGCGACGTCTTTTCTTTTGCAGCTCTTTCTCTTAACTGCCTAATTAGACAATAGGATATAAAATGTTTCATGACCAGCCCTCATAACATCCCAAGACCATACCATCTGAGGCATTACCTAAAGCATAAGTCAAGTACAATTTCATATGATAGGTTTAGCCATTCCATTTTGAATTATCACAATTTGCTTTTACAATCATCAGTAACAATCCTAAGCTATGAACTTGCAAAAGATATATACTGTAGCCACAATGACATTGGAGTTTACAAAATCAAGAGCAAACACATAGACACAAACTGGGCAATGATAAATCAGTTTAGTCCTTTAAGATAGCTGTCCTTACTGTTGATATCTGTAATTCTTACTAGAAAGACAAGCTCCCAATTCTAAATCGAGATTGTGCTCATAATTTAATCGACATAATTGATTGTGCCTTGAATATGAAAACATGTGTGGCCAAAGATACCAGAACTGTATTAAATTACCTAATGCATGGGAAAAAATGCCAATAACGAGCAAAAGCAGACTTCCAAGACATTTTTCAAGCAACATCCGATCCAAGAAAAAGTCAATCTAGCCGCCACTTCTGAGCCTTTCACTCTTAGAGGAACCTCAAACTGCCAAATTCAGCAAGCAGATACCAAATGCAATCAGATCCTAATAGCCAACATACTTGAGAGAAAGCAAACAACATAAGGATAACATAAGGGGGGAACTTAAAGAAGCATTTAGTATGACCTAAAAATCATATTGGATTGAGAAAGGCTTCTGTTCAAGGGGGAGGATAGCCATGTAGTTTCATTTTCACACGTGAAAGGGGAGATTTCTTAAAATATTGAAGTGTAAGTGGTGTAGTTGGTTAAGTGGTCTGAATCTTGCATCAAGTAGCAGGGACAACAATGAGATTGAGTATAACATTGTTAGTGAAATTTGCCCAATGACCCCAAATAACACCTAAAGGGGGGTGAATAGGTGTTTTCCAACAATCACAACTAGTAAAATTATTGCAACCACACACACAATCACCAAAATCAAATAAAACAATAAAAATATCAAACACATCAATTTTGGTAATGAAGTGAAAACCTTTTGAAGAAATCTTCAAAAGTAAAACTAATCCGGATGCAGCCAATCCCAGAAAACTTATCCACTATAGAATATTTAAATTACGATCACTTATACTTAGAAAACCTTTGTAATAAACATGAATTATACCCAAGAAACGACCCGTTTGTTTCCTACTGCAGTAGCTCTAAAACTCTAACAAATCTTTTTTTATCAAACTTCCTTTGCAACCCGGAACTCCGGTGATTTTATGTTGTTTGCTTTTATTTGTGTGTTTAAACAAAGTCTAGGAGAGGTTTAAGAATGAAGGCATAATAAATCTAAGGTTCTCTCCAACAGCACAAAATAACATCCAAAGGGTCATATGAAAATCGTATATAAGGACGCTTATAGAGACCCTAGGAAAAACTGAGGTTTTGGTGCAAATCGGTTTCTGAAAAAACTCAGTTTAAAGCCACAGCATTCGAACGGGTAAGTAAAGCGTTCGAACGTGTTCTAGCGTTCACGGTTTTCTCGGCGGCAGCGTTCGAACATGGTATGATCGGAGTTACGACCAAGCATCACAAATCTACCCCAATAAAGATCATGTTCGAAACTTCTGCGAACGGCTTGCAACCGAGCTTCTATGTGGCTCTTGTGAAACATCTCAATTTGAAGGAAATTCGCACGATCTTGCAAGCGAGGCTCTCGGGTAGACTTGTAAACACCCTGACTGGCTGACTTCTTCCTCGTTCGGAACTTGGTGCGACGACCATTGCTACTGACCTTCTCGGGAGCTTGAATTTATGAAGTATGAAGACTTCTGTTTGAACTTCCAGCAACCGAAGCTCTCGGATTTCAAATCTTGGATTTCCTTAAAGATCTAGTTCTTGTGAAACATCTCTGTTTGAACGAACTTCACACGGTCTCGTAGACTTGTAAACACCCTGACTGGCTGACTTCTTCGTCGTTTGGGACTTGGTGCGACTGCCATTGCTACCGACCTTCTTGGGAACTTGAATTTATGAAGCATGAAGACCTCCATTTGAAATTCTGGCGAATGAAGCTCTCAGATCTCATATCTTGAATTTCCTTAAAGATCTAGTTCGAACGGCTATCTACCGCCTTGCGAATGGCAGCTTTTGTTCTTCAACTTTAAACACCTAATCAAGCTCTAACTTAATCAACTAAACCTAAACTTACAACCAACTTAGCTTTGACATTGAAGTTAGCCAACATTAAACCTAACAGTTAGGCCCAAACCTGACAAAATACTTCCCAAGCTGTACATTCAACTCTCAAAAACCCTAAACCCCAACACTAAACTACTATTGCATAAGCCAATACAGGGACAGATTGCGAAATTCCATTGCAAGCAAATAAAACTACAAGCATAAGAGCTGGAATGTACAACCTTTCGAGTAGATATTCCTTTTGTAAGAAACAAAGAGACACGTTTTATACATCCAAAGGTGAGCCTGAATAATCTAAAAACTAACAGTAACAAAATAATTATACTTATCAAAAAAAAAAAGTCTTTATATGCAAATCAGCCATTCAATATTTTAAGAAAGTAAAAATAAAAATCCAGTACCTCAAGGAAAACAAAATGAAGTACAAAACTAGAAATAAAACGCCTAAACTCAGAAAACCCAGGAGCACAATCCCAACTTCCCCTAAAAAATCAAATTGAAAAGCACCCAGATGCCAGCCAAAACCCAAAAAGCATCAATTATCAAAGAACCCAGAAACCCAAAGGAAAAAGGAAGAAGAAAAACTAAACCCAGATGTAGAAATGAAGAGTGAACAGTGACAGAGTACCTGATCCAACTTGCCCAGCTGAAGGGACTGAGCTATCTACACTGTACCGCTTCCAAAGAACTAACAAAACAAAACCCCACACAAACACAAACAAAGTTTAATGCTTGAGACACAAAACTAAGTGCCCAGAACAAGGAATCTAAGAAAGAACCTAGAAAGATTATCAAACCCCCACAAAGTTAAAAGACCTATTCCTTAAATGTGGAAGCCAGAACACCAAAAAAAAAGAAACAAACTTCGAGAGCTATACAAACCCTTTTTGGGAAAAAAAAAAATCTTACAAACTATACCCCCACTTTACCAATTATAATATTATATTATAAAACAAACATAATTCAGATTTTTTTTTTGGTTAACATAATTCAGATTTAACAATACTAATAAAAGGTTACAGAGGAGACCCAACATAAACAGAAGGTGACAGAGACGAAAAAACCTCCAATGGCAGGCTTGGCAGCTTCTCTCTTAATCTGACCAACTGGGTGTTACAGTCAACAGACACAGATACAGACACAGTCCTATAATCCTATTTTCTTTTTCTTTTTTTTTTGCGGTTTAAAAAGTGTGGATGCTTGAATCTTAGTGGCACGCATCGAGATTATCGCTCATTCACTTGGGTCTTATTATATTTCTTATTTACATAATATTATTCTATAGGAGCCATGCAAGAGGCCCTTTTGGTGATTTTCCCTCCAAAAGTCATATTTGTGAGCTTGAAGGAGTTGAAAAGTCATGGCCTCGTGAGAACGGTTCCAATCAGGCTAGTGATGAAAGAAATCCAAAAGGTCGTGCTTCATAATTAGTTCCATTATTATTGGGGGGTTTTAAATCTTTTTTTAAAAAAAGATTTATTTATTCAGGGGGGGTTTTGAATTTAAAATGACTCTAACATGATACAAGTTTTAGTGGGCTTTTTTTTCAATGGATTTTTTAGGCCCAGAACTAGACAATTGTTTAGGGAGTTGGTCTTCTGTTGAAGATCGGTTAGAAAACTTCAGAGATAGTAATGTTACATTATAGCTCTCGAAAAAAATGGTGACCAATTTGGAGTGCAATTGAACTCTGTAGGGGGAATTCATGTGGCATGATGTCATAGCTTTCAACCTTCACTTTTATGCCTAACACTCTTAACACATGTAATGACGGAATCAAGATTTTTCATGAAAGATCAAAACATGAATGAAGGGTAACTAATTTTGGTAAGAATAATTCTAATTACTACACTCATATCTCAATTCAGTAAGTCTCACTAAGTTGATATGGCAGTACTTACCAGTTTTTGAATTTTTTATTTTTTTAAAAATGGTTGATGGGCACTATTCTATCAACCAAGTAAAATAGAAGTAATTCTAGAAGTCATTTTTGTGTCCTTAAAATAATAAAGTAACTTTTAAAATTCTCATTTGATTAAAATTTAATAGTGATAAATCACAAACCCAATGATAATTTTAAAAGTCACATTATTCTCGGAAGGAGACAAAAAAGACATCTAGCATCACTCGTTAGATATAAATATAATATTGAACATTACTCTTTTGATAAACAACCTTACCAACATGGACGAATCCCCCCCAACCCGATTCCGCAACCCATTGTTTCATATTTTGCATATTTGATACATGGTGTGCCATTTATGTTATTTATGTGAATTTTAAGTATGATTTTATTAGTATTGTGACATTAAAAAGAAAAATCATTATTGAGTTTTTGATGATACAAGTATTTTATTAAAAGAAAAGTAAATGTACCCTCTTAAACTATTATCTAATTGACAATGTTATTTCAAACTACAAAACAATTATTAATGTCCCCCCTCCTCAAGCTTGTAAAAAGACAAAAATAACCCTACAAATTTTTCAATAAAATAAAAATAATCTTATAAATTCGAAAAAAAAAATTTATAATTTTTAACATTATTTTAAATTAATTTAAAAGAAAAAAAAGCGAAAATCTTTATATTTTTTTAAAAAGAAATTTTAAATTTAGCCAACTGGGTAGTAGTTTTTTTTTTAAAAAAAAAATAATAATTTTTTTTTTGTTTCTCAATTGTTTTATTACGGATATTTTCATAATTGGAAGACATTTACAATTATTTGATAGCTTAAGAAAGACATTATCCAATAATAAAAGAGGAAAAGTCTACAATTAAAATTGTTTTTGTAAACTTTTAATTATGATAAACTACAACATAGATGCTATAAATTTTTTTACTACACCTAAGCCTCATCCTTTATTATTAAGCTTCTTTGCAGGAGTCGGTGGTATGGTTGGAGGCCGGAGGGCTATGTGAAGGCGGGTCAAAAAAGAAAACCTTTTCCTTTTGGCTGCCAAAAGGAAAACATATTTTACACCAAACCCACAAAAGCAATGAGCAGTCTCAATCGAACACATATGGGTCCCAAATGAGACATAACGACTAACGAGGGGAGAATCAAATTGAACAGATAACACACAACTAAGCATAGATGCTGCTTAGTTGTAAAGTGAAATTTTGCGTATTCCAAACGTCAAAAGTTGTTTCCCCTTTAAAGATAACTTTTTCTGCAACTACTTAAATCCGGCAACAGAGATCTCCCCCCTCCCCCCCAACCAAAAATAAAAAAACAAAAAAACTAAGTGACATGAGTAGAATTATTACTACAAGTTCCTTGAAAATCCTAACTAATCACTGCAACATCAACAATACAGCAATGATCCACAAAAAAAAAAAAAAACCAATACAGCAATGGCAACTGTCCCACCATAGATATTGGTTGATCTTCTCAACCTAATTGAAATTGAATGTCAACCTTGACAAAACCCAAAGGTTTCTCAAATATACCAACTCTTCTAAATATCACCGGATTGACATCAATGCAAGATTAATATCTGCGTGGGTAAATTGCATTGTCATGGTGCTAAGTCTGGTTATCTTTGTAATTTTTAGATTGACATGGCACAACACATTAGCAACTCCAGTCTATTTGTATCAACAATATTTTTGAACACCACCCCCTCTCAAAATACGTCATAGATTCAAGATCTTCCACAACCATTTGTAATTAATAAACATACTCTAAAGCATCAGAACAGAGCCAGAATCTAGATCAAATTCGTCTAACAGTACAGAAACAAACATAAAATTGACAGAAATTGCTAAAAAAATCCAACAAAAAGCTAGCATAAGAGTGGTCTGTTCCAAGTAGATCACGGACTAGGAGACCTATCTCCATTTGGTTGCCTAGAGTACTCTTCATGGTTAGGACTTCGGGTTCGGCTTGGGCCCCTAGCTGGAGTCTGACTCCGGCTCCTTGAGCCATTATAGGGTGGAGATCGCGAATATGATCTCTCTCGACTGTGCCGAGGGTACGACCTTTCCTGACTGTACTTTCTCTCTTGGGGTGAAACAGATCTGTCTCTGAATAACACAGCCACATTGCAAATAGCCAGGGTAAACAAATTATGGAAAGAAAGAACAGCAACTTTTCAATATGAAATATGACAGATAGCACAAGGCAGTGGACACCCAGTTGGGCACAGCTAACAATGAATATTTGACATAAGCAAACAGATTATAGATACAGAAAAACAACATAAAGATTTCTCACTTGTTTAAATAAGGATTTTAACATGAAAAAATCTTCCTAAGCAAGCAATGTTTGGCTAGCACTTCACAGATACTTTGCTTGATTTTAAGAGCAAATATAAAATCATCTTCCAAAGCAAGTAAAGTAACCCCAAACTCTGAAAAAATGCATGCTGCGCTATTAGAGAAAAGAAAAGTCAACAGCAATTGGCTTCATTTCATACCTTGAGTCGTGCCTTTGTTTGGGAGGTGGGGAATAATCACGGCTTCGGGACCGAGATCTTGCACGGCGTGGAGGTGGAGATCGAGAGTACCTTGGCGAGCGAGAATAACGTGGGGGTGACCGTCTTCGATCATTATATCGACCCCTACAATTTAAAAGGTCAAATCAAAACTCATGATGAAACTGAGGGGGGTGGTGTCTGCATGTGGTGGTGATGGTTCTAGCAGATTGATGCTTGGAGGACTACAAGATTTTCCTATAATTCAATGACATAGTGATGCAATCATTGGAGATGGCGCCAAGTGTAACAAACACCTAAAATTGGATCCATTTTTAAGGACCATGTAGGTGAAAAGGTATAAAAATATTGCAGCTCTATGACATTATCTTCATGAATGGTAGAAAAAAAGATGAGAACAGATATATTCTAATGATTTGTGAAAGAGGACACAAAATAAGAGGAATCTCCTTTCTAGTATTATAGATATACATATCTTAAAGAAACTAAACTACATTTATTTCAACTTTTCAACAAAGTATCTAACATCAACATCATTCATCATCCTGCATGTGTTGCTAAACATCACACAGGCTTCAAAATCTGACATCAGCAGATACATTGTAAACGGACATAAATACAATATATTACATAAACGCATACATCAAATACATTTGAAATGAATCCATTTCAATGCATGCGACTGAACATACTTTATAATTGAATAATAAAAACAATGTAATCATTTCACTCTAAATTATCTATGGCAATGAGATTGTCTAAAAAGATTTAAGCATTGCACCATGTTTCAAAAGCATCAAAATCGCACCAAAATACTTTCATTTTAACGAGGATAGTCTTGTCTTTTGGTCAATGGCATCCATAGTCCCTATTATGATCCAATATTCTCTTGTTATAGTACTATCCACAAAAAGACTTCAGTTTATACAAACGTTTTACCAAAAACTTTTTGGTAAGAAAATCTTCCAAGTCCAGCATGAAATCATAATTCAACTTTTTGAATAAATATTAGAATGCATTAAATGGTCATGTAACTGCCAAAAAAGAATCAAGAAAATTCGAAGTTGAAAATATTTAAAGATAAAAAGGAAAAAGAGATACTCTGGATTGAAAACCCTCTTGTTACTATTCTTTTCAAATCAAATATTATAAATATCAAAATATTACAAAAAATATATATATATTATAAATATCAAAATATTTATTATAATATAAGTATACAAGTTATTTATAATAAAACTTAACTTACAAATTCTTAGATTTAAAAAATTAAATTAAATTAAATATATAAGATAAATACAATAAGAGATAAGAACTTGAAATACCAACTTTGTAATAAATAATTAATTATATAAAGGTTTAATAAGAGAACAAATTCTAATGAAAAGGGCAAACTTACCTTCCTCGCTCTCTATGCCTCATATCAGTTGGCTTCTTCCTGTTCTCCTCTGCAAAGACAACAGTCAACTCACGGCCAAGAAGGACCTGACCATCCATGTGATATTTAGCCTCAGCAGCATCAGCAGGGTCTACAAATTGAACAAAGCCAAAACCACGAGGTTCTCTGCAAAAAATGAATAGGTTCAAGAAAAAGGGAAAGAAAACAGTGTCAAAACAAGGTCTATGCTGAAAGGCCATAACTAAGTGAGGTACATTGCACACCATAAACCTTACTGATAAAATTGTCTAAAATAAAAACCCCAGTAATATGGAAGGTCATGATAAAAACGCAAGCACTTGGCTGCTGACCTTGTAAGTGTCAGTTTTAAGATGACTTGAAATTCTTCAAGACTTGCAACATCTTCATAATGTATTCAAACCCAACTTCCTTCCAATCTTCACTACCATTAACATCATCTTCAAAAGAACTCTTTAACTACTTGATTGTTGTCTTCAAAACTTTAGTTTCACTGTTAAATCTCAAGAACTTCAATAAACACACCCAACAAGAGCTAATGAAGACAAGACCCCAAAACAAAAAAGTTTAAAAGAAGGAACTTAGCAGAGCAATCCAAATTTCAAAAACAAAGTTACAAATTGTGTTAGAATATTGCAAATCTTTAACAAAAATGACAATGAAAATTTTAAGAAATTTGGCTGAAAAAATCACACACAACAATGTTAGGACAATTAGAGAGAGAAATTTTCCATAAAAAGTTCCTGAAAATGGAAATCGGAAAAGAAGTTAAATGTTTCTATTTTTTCTTTTAAAAAATTAATAAGATTATGCAAATTGTTACTAAACATGCAATTGGATTATGCAAATTGTTACTAAACATGCAATTGGCTTCATGAAACGAGGAAAAAACTGACTGTAAAACTCCATTTTAGCTTAGAAAATTTAAAATTTAAAAAGAGATTCTCGTCAGACCAAGCAAATTCAACTCTTTTAGTTAGTTCGTATATGCTCTAACGCTCACCCAGTATAGTAATCCTTTGGCAAGTAAATATCCTTCAGATTACCAAACTGCCCAAATGGTCTACGAAGGTCCTCTGGCCTGCAAAAAATCAGAGGTTAAAGTAAACAACATGACAGAACAGAGAAGCAGAATGCCAAAATATCTAGAATTGAATTGCCAGAGTATAAAGAATTTAATGGATAAAACCGAAACAAAATCCTTTTCGACAATTCACACTTGCAAAAATGCAAAGCAGTCACAACATCACAACCACATTTGATCATGGGATAACACACAAAGACAAAGCACCAACCATTATCCCATTCCCTCAAGAGAATATCTAACTTGTAACCTCGAACATTCTAAAAAGTGTCTCAATAAGACTTAGCAATTCTGATCACTAAAAAGAATGTTTATCTAGAAACCATAAAACGTCAGTATTAATCACCGAGGAATAGGCCTTAAACAGATCAAACCATTTCAATGAACACCTTACTACATGATGATCAGGCAGCATGCAAAAAAATAATTGTAATAAGCAATCGAAATATCATTAAAAGCGCAAAGCGCAACCTAGATACACAGGAAGTATACAATAGAAACTCCTAACAAGGAGTAGAAAAAGTACAATAAAATCATTAAAACTAATCACCTAGAGAGCCAAAAACACAGCTGTCCAAGTAAAAAAATAAAAGAATAAAAGGACTTGTACTCTTCCAACTTCCACTTTCAGTCTTTGAAATTTCTATAATTTCTTTCCTTCCATAGGCACCAACATAACATGCAAATAAATAACGCTAGCATATGTCATATCTCTATAAATGATAAGGCATGCAATGTGATTAGTATAACAGCTCATCCCACCATTGTTCAACTCAAACTAACAAATAAAAATATCACATATTACATAAATTGAGCAAAAAAAACAAAAAAAACAAAAAAACTTGAAACTTGGAAATAAAGTTATTTATGAATAATGTATAGGAACAATACCATAAATTGAGGAATAATAATGTATAGGAACAAACCTACAATCATGGCGAAGGTTACGAACAAGAAGGCTAGTAGGAGCATCCCTACTACGACCACCATAGCGACCCCTAGGGCTAGGGCTCCGTCCTCTCCTGCCATAGCCCCTTGGTGGTGATGGAGTATAACTTCTTCCCCTCATTTATAGATGATAGCCTCCCCTATTAACCAATTTCAAGAGATCCATTAAAATATGAAACTAAAAAATAAAACGCAAAACAGTAAAGTAACCGAGATCACACATTTAATACAAGGCACATGTGACAAACTTAAGACATAAGCTCAAATGGCTACTTATTCAAAAAGCTTGCTATCAAATTAAACATTTAAACATTCAAAAAATCAGGTCCGGGGTTTATCCCTCAAAGTTGGTTACACAAAGTGGCCTTGCCTTGTAAGGGTTTCATCATTAAAATAATTAAAAATAAAATAAAATTGCACCACAAGGTATAATTACATTACCAAGAACAAATTAATTTCTTCTACAATGTTGCATTGTTCAACCCAACCAATTACAAGACAGGCAAGTCTATTACCCTCATCCCTCCATTCCCCACCGACCCACCCACAACCAATTGTGACGTAACTTATGGTTATTCCTTTACAAACCATCATATACTTCAATTGCCCAAAGTAAATTACGTCACAATTTAGTTAAAAAAACGTACTCCAAAAAGGGAAGGAAAAAAAAGTAGCCCATAAAGTATTCTTCAAAATATGGTCATGGACATAAATAGCAAGACAACATTCTAGATATATTACAAACATATTAGATTCACAAAAATATACGCATAGTGTTAACGTATACATATGGAACACATATATGAAGCGAATGGTTCATTTTCCCATATTATGCTACATAACATAAATGATTCAAACACGCAATCGAATTTCCATACAAGAAAATAAATCTTCAATTCTTTTCTTCTCTTCTCTCACAATATTACATGCACGCATTTCAAATTTAATGAAATTCCAATGACACAAACCACAACAGTAAAACCCTAGAAAGTTAGAAACAATGCAACAAGCCCCATAAAAAAAAGTAAAACCATTTATCCGCCAAAACAAAACAGCTATACTAAATCAAACACTGGTTGAAGTAATAATTTAGAGAACCGTGAACGTGAATGTAATTTGAGCATTAGAAACAAAAAGAAAAGAAAAGAAATTAGGGCACAACATAAATCCCTAAACCCTAACTATTGCACTCGTGTATATATTACAGAGAGAGAGAAAGAAAGAGAGAGACCTGAAAGGTGCAAATCGGCGAGGGTTGGGTGCGGCGGGCGAGGGTTGGGGCGAAAGCGAGACTGTTTGTTTTGAATACGCTTTACACTGAAACGGCGGTGCTCGAGTGCCTGCGTGTGTCCCCTTATATGGCTGGTGCGTGCGCTTTATATATAGCGTCTAGGGTTTGTATGACACGTGCCACTAGCAATTATGTACCATTCTTTTTTTCTTTTTTCAGGTACTTTTTTTTTGGGGGGGGCTTTTCTTTTTTTTTTAAAGGTACGTTAAACAAAGACGAACAACCAACAAACGAATAAACAAAGAAAACTAAGAAACAAGCACTTATGATAAGAACATAAATATGGGGGAGTTGTTAACCTTCATAGCTTCCCAACGTTAAGATATTGGGATAGAGTCGAGGGTATCCGAGATAATGAATGAGATTTGCCAATCTTGAGAGATACTGGGCTATTGAAGAGTAAACTGTCCAAACTTAAAAGAAGACGTCAAAGACATTGTCATAAAAGCTACTAAAATTGATTTTATACCAATCTTTAGGTCAAAACGTGGAGGTAGCCATGCCCCCCACCAACCCCACCTCTAATTTTTTATTTTTTTTGGTTAAAAAACATTTTTTAAGCATTAAATTTGTTAAAAAAAAAATCGTAGTTTATATATATTCTTATTTTGACCCTTATAATTATTTTTTGATGCAGTATGGCCCTCTTCAAGTCGAATTTCTAATTCTATCTCTAAGGGCCGCCAAACATATGTGTCAGGTTTGGCAACCACCGTGGGGATGCCAAACAAATTGACGGTTGCTATCACCATTGGGTAGGCAATTACCATACTAGTTGTCACTTTTTTTTTTTAATTCTTTTTTCATATAACAAGCAATATCCACACATGAAAAAATAAGTTGGTGTTTATTATTTTTTTTAAAGCGTTTTTTTTTCTTTTTTGAGAAAAAAAAAAGTTTTATTCTTTGAATTGCTTGTTAATATTTTTATTTTTATTAAAAAAAAAATTTAACAAACAAAGCTTTTCCGAAGCTACTAAAAACAATACCAATATCAAATAGGTATTGATGTCATTAGACACAGTACCAAGCAACACTTTTCATGGTGTGCTATGTTCAAGCCTTCACCAAAGATGTCCCTCAAGCAAAATCAAATAGTACCAATTTATTTTTCATAGAGATATGAGTAATGCTAGTCTTCACATTAGATTTTCACCTCAGCTTCACACCAATTCACGTAACATATTTTAAGTGACTTTTCATATCAGTTATTTCAAAAAAATAAAAGTGTTAACCATTTAAAACATGACACATCAACCAGTATGAAGTTGACGTAAAAATTTAATATGAATAGTAGTATTACTCGAGAGGTATTGATGTGGTTTATCATTTTGAAGTAGTTTAAGCTGCATACAATTAAATAGTCATCAAGAGAGAGTAACATGAATTGCATTTACAAATCTAATGAATTGATAACTGAATAAAGTTCTAAAAAAAGGCAGGCCATGAACAACCACACTAAAAGCCTAACATCAAGCATTTATCCCCCTCCCATCCCCCCCAACTGATGTGATGTGGTTCGCTAACCAAAAAAACAAATTGCCATGCACCAAATGTATATTATGAAAGACCACGTCATATCAGCTTTGGAGGTTGAAAGAGGAATAATGGAGTAACGTATAGGATTAACTTGCTACATACTTAGGATTTCGCATGGACGCAGCGGATGGACAAGATGTTGCTATAACACAACTCATAGACCCTCTAGGGAAAGATAGTAATCGTTGACGAATCTCATGTTGGCTTTTTAAGCCATCCCGGCCTCGAAATTTCCAGGGATCAAAGCCAATAACCATTTTCTCCAAAACTGTTGCGCTTTTGAGCAAAATCTTTGCTGCATATAGTGCAGTTACAGATCCAGTAAACATAGTGATTTCAATAGTCTTGAGGTGTGTCAAGAAACACGCAGGCACAGGATCCAAAGTCCAATCAGGACTTCTCTCAGGATTTCTATCAAATGTGAACTCCCATAAACCCTGCATTAATGGTTATGAAAGAAGAGAGTTCAGCTACTTGTAATGGCAATATCAAATAACAAAAGATTGGTTCTAACAAAGTTACCCTTTAAGTGTAAAGGACTTAAGACGAGGGGACTTCTCAAGTACGGCCAGCAGATCTTGACGACTATGTAACAAGAGAATCCAATATGTTTCAAGATGAGTCATATTATATAACAGAGGTAGATGTGCAAGCAACTTTGATGAACACCTGAGACCCTAAAACAACAAATCACAACTCCCCAAAAAATATTTAGATGAATCTCTTGGGACATAAAAAATAGTAAGGAACAAATTTGAACTAAACAAAAAGATAATAATTGGGAGATATGAACACACCGCAATAAATTCCCATTCCAGTACAGGCTTTTGGTACTAGAGAGCCCCGAAAGAAGCTTAAATGCACGATAACTTCTGCTTCTATTAACAAGTTTGTTTGATTAATGTGTGCTTTGACAATTGAGGGTGAGCTACAAAAGTAATAATCATTGCTGAAATCACCCATGTAATCAAAGTACTCTAGATTAAGGCCAGCAATCACAAACTGACAACTCTTTGAATTATTCTCTTCGGCTGTATCATCATCATCATCACTCTGGTCATCATAATCTGAATCACAAGTCTGATTGGGATCTGTCTCTTCTATGTACTGTTAGGAAATATTACTTATTTCCTCCAAGACCGTGAGATGCAACTAATAAGAAGAAAGCAAAATTAAATCAAAATACACACGACACCAAGATTTAAGTGGTTCAGCTTAACAAGTGCATATATGGTTATGAAAGAAGAGAGTTCAGCTACTTGTAATGGCAATATCAAATAACAAAAGATTGGTTCTAACAAAGTTACCCCTTTAAGTGTAAGGGACTTAAGACGAGGGGACTTCTCAAGTACGGCCAGCAGATCTTGACGACTATGTAACAAGAGAATCCAATATGTTTCAAGATGAGTCATATTATATAACAGAGGTAGATGTGCAAGCAACTTTGATGAACACCTGAGACCCTAAAACAACAAATCACAACTCCCCAAAAAATATTTAGATGAATCTCTTGGGACATAAAAAATAGTAAGGAACAAATTTGAACTAAACAAAAAGATAATAATTGGGAGATATGAACACACCGCAATAAATTCCCCATTCCAGTACAGGCTTTTGGTACTAGAGAGCCCCGAAAGAAGCTTAAATGCACGATAACTTCTGCTTCTATTAACAAAGTTTGTTTGATTAATGTGTGCTTTGACAATTGAGGGTGAGCTACAAAAGTAATAATCATTGCTGAAATCACCCATGTAATCAAAGTACTCTAGATTAAGGCCAGCAATCACAAACTGACAACTCTTTGAATTATTCTCTTCGGCTGTATCATCATCATCATCACTCTGGTCATCATAATCTGAATCACAAGTCTGATTGGGATCTGTCTCTTCTATGGTACCAATTTCTTAAGCCTGGGACCAGAAATGCAAGCAGTCTTTACATTGTCCCAATGGCAAACAATCAAATTCAATTCCTCCAGGACTAGGCAGGTAGCAGACAGGAGCTGTTCTGCTGAATAATAGTCTGGGAATACAACATTCTTAAGAGTCAAGATCTTGAGACTTGGAAAACAAATAGAACGAGACTGCGGGAGATGTAGATGGACCATGTCGAGTTTTAACACCTGCAGTGATTCACAAGTAGTAAACAGGCAACGAGGCAGCACAAGTGGCTCTCGAACAACTTCCTCCTGATCAAGACAAAGATCCAACACTTGAACCTTATTCTTCAGTGCAGTGGATATCCAAGCATTGATGCGAGACGAATCATCACATGATAGCACATCACATGCCAGCGAGAATTTTGTTATGGCCACGGGATTGCGTAGCAAAAGAACTCTTTCCACAAAATTCATAAAGAACATCCTTTTATCCGGGGCCGCTTCTCTAAATTCAAGATTCCAAATGGACATCCACAGGTATTGCCATCTCTTTGCTAATACACTAGTTCTAACACCATCTTTCGTGGGAAGAAATGATAGAATGTGTACCAGAAGTGCATCCCCTAGATTGCTTATTCTACTTTCACCCCCATCCGTTTCATCCATCTCACAGAGGTTTCGCTTTTTGGCACTGTGCATGTAGCAGGTTTTACATAATACACTGTCAAAAATAGTAGGCAGGGAGACATATCCATCCAATATTTATGAAAAATGCTACAAACCAGAAAATTATAGGCAAGGAAACGTACGTGCATATAACCCATCACTTCACGGCATGCAAAAAATCAAACAACAGCAAAGCACATCGCATTTTAGTGTTTTGTTTTTATGACTGAGCCTCTTACACAAGGTTTATTTTGATTTGCGATTTTGCATTCTAAAAATACGTTTTAAAACAAATCTCGAAAAGTTCCCCATTTAAAAAAGTGACAATTTAAAAATGTAAAAATGATTTTAAGATAATGACATCACCTGTAATGTTATTTTCTTCAAGCTGAGGAAAAATATAGATGAAAACGACAAATGGGGAAAATACAGTACTTTCCCACTTCACGTTAGAACAACTTTTCAAACAAAAAAAAAATCCCAATTCACATCAACAAAAATGCCCACGATCATAAATCAAACAAAGGGCGGAAGAAAACGAGTGAGAGAGAGGACTGACCTAAGCATAAAACGGTACTGGCGGCCGCGCGGCCCGGTGGACAGAGAGAGATGAGAGGGAGAGGAGGAAAACGTAAATGAAGTTTGTTTGTGAATCTATCTCAATTATGGATAATGCTCACTTAAAAAAAAATTATGAATAATACTATAAATTATATTTTTATATTATAATTATATTAAATTTTTTTATTAATTTATTTATTTTAATAATTATTCTATAATATTAATGTAACAGTTCAAATTAGCCTTTAATTTTATTTTTTAAGAATAACTAATTCAAAAAAAATTGATATTATCACTTTAATATTGTAAAAATAATTATGATATAAAGATGTAATTTATAACAAAAGTTATTACACTAATGTCACGTAACGTGTTTTAAGTAATTTTTAATGTTAGTTCCTTAAAGAAAATTAGATCACTTAAAACATGTCCTATTACCAATGTGACATGAGTGTAAAAAATGGTATTATTCATTTGAAAGTGAAGAATGTTAGACTTATAAAAAAGTTTTTACAAAATAATATGACACAATATAATTAAAAAAAAAATTAAAAAAATTTAAATTATGCTGTGATACGTCATTTAAGAATTTTTTTTTTTTTTGTTTAAAAAATATTTTCTAAGCATATAATACTACGTGTTGCACAAACATCTGATAATGATAAAGCTGCTGGTGTTCTACGCTGTCCATTTTGGCCGTTTTGGTTCACAGCCCACGCAGAGCAGTAGTTTGGTCGTTCCCCCTACCCCTTAAACGGCGTCAATCACAAACGTTTGCTTCAGACGTTGTCCTTGAAAAGAGACGACGACGTTTGGTTTAACAAATGTTTGTGAATAAATCTGGACCTTTCCGTTCTTACAAAGTAGTTACCAATTCTGTCCCGAGTGTATAGACCCCCTCGGCTTTTTCTTTCGCACCTCTATCATCTCTCGAAGACCTTTTGGAAGCTCAAGGCAGGCCCCGAAGGTACCCGTTGTTTTATGTCGAATTCTTTGGGATTATATATATATATATATAATTGGCTTAAGGGACTTTTCTGGGTTGCTGGTTAAGTTTTTCGACTTGATGGGTTTCACTTATCTGGGTTTTTTATTTTTTATTTTCCCATGGAAAATGGATTGATTTGATGCGGAAAAAGAATAAATTATTTCTCATTTTCCTTTTGACTTCCTTGGCCTATAGGACAACGCAAGAGGAATTGAATTTTATTGCAGAAAGAGATTCTGATCAATAAATGTCAAATATTTGTTAATTATTAGTAATTTGTTATCTGGGTTGCAATTATTGCTTATAGAAATGCAATTTGTAATCTAAAGGTGATGTTGTTATAAGGTGAATGATGATTTAGAGCTTTGTGGAAATTTGTGATTTTTGTTAATTTAGGCGAACTAATTTGGTGTTTTTTTTTCTTTTAGCAATGGAGGAGCAGTTCATACTCAGAGTTCCACCTTCTGTTGCAGAGCGATTAGACCGCCTTTTGAGTGAAAGTGAAAATGCTTCATCTTCTGACGACAAGTCATTGGATTTGTCATTTTCTGGTGAGAAATGTGCTCTTTCTTCATCAAAGATACTACATAATGAGTTTCTGATGTGCTTGGAAAGCGAAATTTGAGTAACCTAAAAGAAAAAAGGCATTATCCCAATTTGGCTTTCTTATGGTATCTCGTTACTTTTAAAGATGGCATGACTGGTGTGTCAAATCGTTACAAGTTCTTTGCTTTTCTATGGTCTGAATCTTGAAATATATCATTGCTTTAGGAGTGATATGCATTTATATTGATCTGTTTTTGTCCTTAAAGGTTATGACCAAGTGATATTTAATTAAATTTCTCTTTCTGTAAAGTTATGCCTATCTTCTTGCTATGTGCTAGCAATATGATGTTGAGGCTTTGTTTAAAAATAAAAAATAAAAACTAATTCAGGGTGAATCTCATTTATGTCCCTGAAGGTAGTCGTTAGTTGCTCAGTATATGAGCCGGCGTTAATGCGGAGACTACTTCATGATTAGAACTTGTCCCATGGGGAAAGGAATCCTCGTCCATGATATTGTAGTTTGCTTTGTTTCATAAATTTAGGAGTTTATTTCTGCCTTTTTGATCTGGGTTGAAGAGATGCCTTGTACGATATGTTAGGTTGCAGCTACAGCTTTATCTTTTTAACTGAAGTTGTTGCCTAACTCAACTTTGTATGCTGAGTTAAGCAGCTGGTTTGTATGAAAACTTATATTTTACTCAAATTGCAACATGCATCTTTGTTATCTCCCTTCACTCTTCACCACTTCAAAACCCCCCTTCCCCACTTCTTTATTTGTGCTCTTCCATTCATTCTTTAGAGTAGGTTTTTAAATTCAAAGGTAATATCTTTTATGTTGTTGAGTAGGTAAATAAATATTTGTAAAAGTAGTTGATTTGCCTAGTGTAGGAGCAAATGATTAGAAGAAAAAAAAAAACAAGATTTCATAGCCAATAATTATTGTTGAGTGATCTGCCTTCTTGGTCTACTTGTGAACTTAAAACATCTTACATTGCAGAGGATGGGAAGAGTGGCACATTTGTCATTGGCAATGATCATTTCCCTGCATCACTCTTGGAACTTCCTTGTGTTGTGGAATCATATAAAACATATGATGACAGTGTATTGATCAAGACTGCAGACGTTGGTCAGGTAAAGTGCCCTTTGGCATTATCATTATTGACACAATTAAAGAATTGACTTATTTATTCTAATGCAACCATATGAACTGCTGGTTGTAACAGATGATCATGGTTAGAGAAGCAGGTGATGCTGCTCCAGATGTGGTGGAGTACAGACATGGTCTCACCCCTCCTATGAGGGATGCTCGAAAGCGGAGATTTCGCAGGGAGCCAGATCTAAATGTATAAATCAGTCATTTCAAAGCTTTCTTAAGTAACATAACATAAATATTTTTGAAGGAGAGAAAAGAGAGAGAGAGAGAATAATATGCTATTACCCTAGGATAAGAATGTTTCTCTCTACAATAATATGGCTCTCTCTTTATTTGATATCTTGTAACTGGAAAAAAAAAATATTTACTGTGAAGGAAAGGATTAATAGAGAGAGAGAGAGAGAGAGAGAGAGAGAGAGAGAGAGAGAGAGAGAGAGAGAG
>FXXK01002369.1:0-11890 GCA_900184695.1 Betula pendula | reverse complement strand
AGAGAGAGAGAGAGAGAATAATATGCTATTACCCTGGGATAAGAATGTTTTTCTCTACAATAATATGGCTCTCGCTTTATTTGATATCTTGTAACTGGAGAAAAAAATATTTACTTTGAAGGAAAGGATTAATAGTAAGAGAAGTAGCATTTATGTATCTAATTTGTGTGCAATCTCTGTCTTCCAATGAGAAGTGACCACTTCATCAACATTGGTAACTTATGTCAAGTTGGAGATTGCTTAGGATGTTACTTTGTAGCTTTCTCTTCACTTCACTTCACTTTTCTTTTCAATTTGATGTTTGTACTGACTGCAACTTCATTACATTCTGCAGCCTGAGCTTGTACAGCGTGTCCTGAAAGATTTAGTGAAGATACATGCTGGTGCAACAGCGGAGAATGTTGATATCCTTATATGTTATGTACTCTTACTTGATTGGTATTGTTGTGAGATTACACTCATAGGGAAATAGTCTAAGCTTTGAATGTCAGTTTAAGATTCCAGTGGCTGATTGGGATTGGGTGGCATATGCTTTAATGGTTGCACGGTTTGATTTAAAATCTAAAAAAATATGGTGGGTGAAAATAGATTGTTATAGTTCATTTGGAAGTATGTTTATATGCCTTTTATCTTGTTTTCACCTCTAATTCAACGTGTCAATAATCTGAGGATGTTAGGTCAAGGCACTTGGTACATTGTTTCACAGAAAAACATGAGAATATGATTTGATGTATTGCTTGTTTCTGAATGATGGAATTAGTCATAGTTTCCAATGTCTGGTGATGAAGACTAACATGTCATGTTTTTGTACATTGATTATTCCTTGATTGAATTGTTCACATGCTGAAGCTGCTGAGCAAGAGGAAGATGTAGATGGAAGTGTCCGAAATGCAAGTAAAAAACCTGTGCCTGCGCCTGTTGTAAAGGCAGATGCCCCAGAGGTTGGAACAAATGCTGGGGAGCCTGACAGAAGCGACTCTGATGAATCTGATGACTCAATTTGACTTGAAGCCACGTGTAGAATTTAAAGTATGCTTATACGAATAATAAGAGCTTGTATTGCTGTTAGTTTGAGTATTTTGGTTTTTGTATCTTGTCTTTACTTGTAATTCAATACACTAATTTCCAGAAAAAATAAAAATAAAAAATTCAATACACTAATTAAGTTGGTTCTGTTAGGTTATTAGCGCTATATGGTGTGCATTGTGAAGAATTTCGGTAAGGTGATGATGTATTGAGCAAGCATATTTTTCTTGAGAAACCACAAGGGTGGTTTATGTATGTTAAATAGTTGCTTCCATATGTGTTGGTGATTAGCTTTTCTTATGAAACTCGTTTTCAGTTGCATTTTGTTTAATTGTTGAAATTACAGAGGCATTGAATTATGATAGGTAGGCGAGTTGCCGATTGTATTCCAAGTTTCTTTTTGTTTTTGATGGAAATGATGGATACCAGAAATGGTGTTGGACTGAAGTATGTTGGCAAATTAAGAGCATTGCCTAGGTCTTCACACACTTTTTTGTGTTCCCTTGATTTATGCGATCAGAATCTCCTTAGTTCAAGAAGAAATAAGGGTTTTGGCCAGATAAATCTGGCAGGTCAACAGAATTTGCGATCCTACAAGTGGGTGGAATATTTCGGACTGTCTTCTTTTTGAAGCCGACGAGGAAGAGAGATTGCCAAGGGACTGGAGAATATCCCTAGAGATGTGAGCAATTTGCCACTCCTAGGAAGGTGAATATTTTGGATGGCAAAGATTACAAAGAGAGAGTTTCCAAGTATTCTTTTACATCCTCCCAGTATCATAGTCTTCTTGTGAGGGTGTAATAAAAAAGAAATATTAGAAACCATACTTTTATCTCACTTTATCTTATTTTATTTACTTTGTTGATATGGCACGGTCAATCAACCTTTAAATAAGTCATTGTTAAAAAATTAATAATAATAATAATTCAAGAACAGATTAATAGTTCCACATCTAAGAAAATAGGATAAAAGCGTGGTGTAGTATAGTAATACTCGCAGAAGAGGATTCTCCATTTATTAGGCAGGGAAGAAGACACTTGCCTCACCTTTTCATTCACTTTGTAGTGAGGATTGTATGCAATTTCTCCATCTACCTTCATTCTCATCAAATTAGCAGGCCTTACTATAATATTTTTGCTGTTTCTCTGTATATAAACAAATATAATATGGGTATTACTTCGTACGCACTTTTTTATTGGAAAAAAAAAAAGAAAAAGAAAAAGAAAAAAAGAAGAAGCACAACACAAATAAAGAAAAGAAGTGTGTTGAGTCTGTTGATTCAAATTTGGACCAAACTGGGACTCATCTTCACTGTTTGTATTTGGGTCTTGGTTTTGGGCCTGATCACAATTTCACAATCAGTCAGTTTGGACAAATTATGCAGCCCTAGACTCAAGAAGGGACATATTTTGTACTTTGGATATTATATTACATAACAGGGCACACCAGCTAATATTCTGACTATCATGCTGGAAAATACTGGAACATGTCTTCAACTCAGTTATAAATTCCATGTGCTCCACTTTCCTGTGATGGAACAGTTTTAGAATTAATTTCCAGATCTGATTTTCCGTAGTACCATATGCTGCCTTTGTACCATTACATGCTGTAACAGTGTATGTTTCCTAATCCTTGGATTCCTCTGTAGCAATGGTCGTTACTTAGAATTTGGACAACACTAGCTGTACAAAGGACAGGGATGGGTGCAATGACCTGCCGGGGGCAGCCATGTGAGAGGGTACCCACAACCACTTGATTGAACACGTGTTTGGGTACTCGGCTCGGTTACTTACAAACCAGAATCATTTTCATTACAAATGAAATGAAGAGAAGTCGATTAGTATTAAGTGAAAGGTATAATTGTCATCTGAAATAAAGATAATCCTTTTTCTGCTACTTACCAAGTCTCGAGCTAATTTCAAATTAGTATATGGGCCTCTGCTCAACTGAGCTTGAACTAGTCTCAAAAATTTAGCTCATATTCGAGCTGAGTTTAAATAAGATAGTGATTTGACCGATCGAGTCTAGTCTAAACAGACACAACTCAGCTCAGTTTGGCTCGAACATAACCCTACACTTAATCATACAAGTATTTGGGTAGCCTAAATAGGTACCTAAGTTCCTTACTTGAGGAGGTGGGGGATAGGTGTCCTCTCATACGAACTGCTCATATTGCATGCAAGGTCATTGCATCCAATTGGGATCCCAGCACAAAAATGAAACAAACATTTTCTTTTTGTTTTTGTTTAAAGCATCCTGTTATATGAGAGCAGCATTCTTGATCCCTAAGGCGTTAAAGGGCAATTTTTTCTTTCTCTGGTGAAAATGATCGAACATGTATTTGGGTAGCCTAAACAACTACTGAGCTCCTTATCTGAGAAGGTGGGGGTTGGGTGTCTTCTCATATGAGCTGCTCATATTGTATACAATATAGGCAGATCATTGCATCCAATTGGGATCTCAGCACAAAAATGAAACAAACATTTTCTTCAAAGCATCCTGTTATATGAGAGCAGCATTCTTGATCCCTAAGGCGGTAAAGGGCAATTTCTTCTTTCTCTGGTGAAAATGATCACATGCACATTAGTGCCTAGAGAGTGAAGAATTGTTTAATTGAAGCAGCCAAGTCTTGATTGCATCCTTGAGCTCGTGACAATCCATGCACATATAATAATCACTCAACTGCTATCCACTGGGGAATGGTTGGTGGCTTTATGAATTGTGCCTGCCAGCTTGTTCATTAGGTAAGGTCTGCAACTGTTGACCCCATCTTGCGAGCTTGAAGCACCACTTATCCTGCACACCACTTAACAGCCAATTGGATTTCTTATCAAATTTCTTATTAAATATGAGAAAGATTGCTAGAAATCATATTTTTATCATATCATTATCTCACTCTGTTGATGTGGTAGTGCCAATCAATCATTATTAAAAAAAAAAAAAAAAATAAGAATTGATTGATACTGCCGCATTAGTAGGGTGAGATAGTAATAAGATAAAAGTGTGATTTCTATCTTTACTCTAAATATAATGGTCAATGAGTCCATACATCTTGAAAGATAAATGCTAGATACTTCACTTTTTATCTCATTTTATTGATGTGACACTGTTAATTACCGCTTATTTTTTTAAAAAAATAATAATAAATCAAGAACTAATTTGATAGTGTCACATCAATAAAATGGAACAAAAGTGTAGTACATAGCATTACTCTATCTTCAAAACAATGGACTCACAAGTTTGTTGTTGCCTTTTTCTTCTTCTTTTTTTTTTTTTTTGATGAATTATTTTTAGAATTGTTAGCAAACATTATCCGTATTTATAATTAGTTCAACCACTAAACACGTTTCTGTTTTGTTTAGCTGTTGATGTTCTCACATCATGCATGCATGCCCCTTAATTTGGTATTGTATTTAGAAAGCCAGGCATGCATGTTGCATAATTACTTGATGCTTTTCTTAAATTATTAATAGATTAATCAAGAAACCCAACAAAATCAAGAAACCATGACTGATATTTAATTATGTTAACGGTTGGACCAGTGTATACCCACAGTGGGCTAGTCTAACAAATTATCACGAGTTGTATCTCTTGATTTATAGCTAACACACACCAAGGGTTGTGGATACAATCAACGAAAATTTGTGCATGTTTTTTATTCAAATAACATATTAATCTCTCTACCATCTCTCTGTTGTCATTTTTCTTTCAATAGCATTTAGATGGTAGGCACTGAATGAGTTCTTTCAACATTCTGAACATGAAAGACATAAGAGCATTAGTAACAGATTATCTAAATCTTATTTTTTTTTTTCTTAGCATTTATTTAAAATAATATTTAAATAATAAAAATAAATCAAATGATAGAGAAAGCTATTGTAGAGTTTATTTGAATAAATAAGTAAAAAATAACTTGAATTTCTAAATTTAAAAAGAAAAAAAAAAAGAATCTGCTAATAGTGATCTAATTAAGTAGTGTAGAACACTTACAAAAAGCCTCATTTTATGAGTTCTATGAAAAAGAAGGTACACACCAAAGAACTACTAGTTTNCTCATTTTATTGATGTGACACTGTTAATCACCCTTTTTTTTTAAAAAAATAATAATAATAATAAATCAAGAACTGATTTGATAGTGTCACATCAATAAAATGGAACAAAAGTGTAGTGCATAGCATTACTCATCTTCAAAACAATGGACTCACAAGTTTGTTGTTGCCTTTTTCTTCTTTTTTTTTTTTTTTTTTTTTTTTTTTTTGTTGAATTATTTTTAGAATTGTTAGCAAACATTATCCGTATTTATAATAAGTTCAACCACTAAGCACGTTTCTGTTTTGTTTAGCTGTTGATGTTCTCACATCATGCATGCATGCCCCTTAATTTGGTATTGTATTTAGAAAGCCAGGCATGCATGTTGCATAATTACTTGATGCTTTTCTTAAATTATTAATAGATTAATCAAGAAACCCAACAAAATCAAGAAACCATGACTGATATTTAATTATGTTAACGGTTGGACCAGTGTATATATACCCACAGTGGGCTAGTCTAACAAATTATCACGAGTTGTATCTCTTGATTTATATCTAACACACACCAAGGGTTGTGGATACAATCAACGAAAATTTGTGCATGTTTTTTATTCAAATAACATATTAATCTCTCTGCCATCTCTCTGTTGTCATTTTTCTTTCAATAGCATTTAGATGGTAGGCACTGTTTGAGTTCTTTCAACGTTATGAACGTGAGAGACATAAGAGCATTAGTAACAGACTATCTAAATCTTATTTTCTTTTTTCTAACATCTATTTAAAATAATATTTAAATGATACAAAGAAATAAATCAAAGGATATAAAAAGTTATTGTAGAGTTTATTTAAATAAATAAGCAAAAAATAGCTTGATGCTCCAAATTTAAGAAAAAAAAAAAAAGAGAATCTGTAAATAGTGATCTGATTAAGTAGTGTAGAACAGTTACAAAAAGCCCCATTTTATGAGTTCTATGAAAAAGAAGGTACACACCAAACAACTCCTATTATTGGTAATGGTTTTTTGTGTCTACTATGTGCCCATTTCCCATACTTGTATAAATCTATCTAAAACAAATGTATAGGACACAGCCCAAGTAGGTAAAGAAAAGGGGAAGGAACAGAGGTTGAGTAGTTTAATTATGAGCAAAATTAAAAAGTACATTAAACAGACTATTTGCATTTAATTAAGTAGTACAAGTCAATTTGAAGTTATAATTAATCAATGTCAGCTTGGTGAGTTCTTTATTGAGTACTTGATACTTGTATAAGTATCAAAATATATGCTAGAACAGGGAAAGTCAACAACCTGTTGCAAGGGTTGAGCGGAAATTGCAAGGTAAGTTTAAGGAAATGAATTTTTTTGGGGAAGGACTAAATGGGTTGGATTGAATATGCTCACGCCGACACAACTAAGAGAGCATTTGGTATAGGAAATGGACATTCCTTTAGGAATATGGGTGAATATTACTAGGAATATAAACAGTTAGAATGGAATCATCGTTCTCTTTTTTTTTTTGGTGATAATATGTATACTATCACTAGAATTGAACAAAAATTTCTAAAATACAGAAGATTTAATAAAAAAAAAAGAAAGAAAACTTTTGAATATTCTACGGGTGGTCGGCCATCCTAACAAAACACATGCTATCAAGAGTGGACAAGACCACCCCCAACACGCTTGGGGTTGGCTGAGACCACCTCTGATCCCCTCGTGTGTCCACCATGAGGTGCTTTAGCCTCTAGGGGTGATGCGACTATTTCAATGTTTTGTTGGAATGACCCACTTTTGCTTGGTGTTAACTTTGATACATCGTATTTTGATATTTTTATAAAGTATGAAAGAGGTACGTTAGGAAATTAATACTGTCACTTGTGACTATGTTCAAAATCTTCCACTTAATTGTGTTGGAGAAAATTTTTTCAATCGAATTTATTAAATTGATGCATGTCTTTACAACACATGATTCTCACATACATTTTTAAAAATATATGTGAGAAGAATATGTTATCTTAATTCTATTAAAAATGCATGTAAAAATCACAGGCTTTAAGAATATATGTCAGCTTAATATAATGGATTGAAAAAACTTTCATAAATACAAGTTAAAAGAAAACTTTATCTATAGTTTATAAAGACAATTAATAGTGTCATGTGAAAAACGCACTGGTAATCCATGATGGCAAATTCATTTTCATTGAGTGATTAGCATCATATCACTAATAAAAGATTTAAAATGTTACAGCATTTACATTCGGCTCAGCAATTTTTCTTTCAATTTTAGCTAAAAAAATTTATATTTTTCTATTTTAACTACACATACTTTCTAAAGTAATGTACACGTTTTATCTAAAGTCAAAAAGTGGGATTTTTTTTTTAAAAAAAAAAGTTTGGTGAGCACTCTAAGGTCAGCAATTTTTAAGTCAAAGTAGCTAATCAAATGCAATTATATATTTCTCTAAATTTACATTCTCGGATAACCAAAATAACTTTTAATTAGCCAAGTGTGAATGCCTTGAGTTGTTCGCTAAGACAAGCTTAAAACAAAAATTTAAAGTGAAGTGCTCGAAAGTTTGTGGTAATTAATAAAGACTCATAAGTATGGTGACTTTAGATTAAATAATTTGTTAATTGGGGACTCATTACAAGTTAAAAATGTCATTTTGAAATTTGAATGGTTGGTCCATCAATAATGCTTTGGCGGCAAAAGAAAGGATTTGGTCCTGTTTGGCAACCTATTCTCATCCCAATTTCAATTTCACTCTAATTTTTTTAAAAAAACGTTCTCACTTTTTATATCACATCAACTACTTTTTAACAACTTTTTTTTACTTTTTATATCACATCAAATATTTTTTTATTACTATTTAAATAAAATATTCATTAAAAAACAAAAAAAAAATCACTTTTTCATACAAAATATTCATTTTTAACAATCACATTATGCTACAGTAGAATCACCTAAAAAGAATAAGATAGGTTGCCAAACAGGGCAAAAAACATGACTGACCTTTTCCTATGGCAAAGGTTGAGATTTGATTTCAATTTCAAATCTCAACCTTTAAAACATTTATGGTATGGGTGCTGTAATTATTTTTACAACACCCAAACCTCGTCCTTTCCTATGATTTAAAGACTTGGAAAAAGAACATTTCTTACCCATTTTCACACTTTTTGTCGTCTGATTTGACTGACTCGAGTGCTTGCTTGACAAGCTGCATGGCGTAAGACTTAGAATTGCTTGACAAGTTAACTTGGGAGGGAAAGATGTGGTTGGGGCCTCGGGGAAGACTCCATTCTCCCAATACATCTTGATTTTTCACACCACATTAAATTATACAAATTCAAATACACTATTTTAGGGGAAAAGGTGTTAATAAAGAGTTTTTTTTTTTTTTTTTTTTTTTATAAAGAGTATGTAACTTTTACTAAAATATTTGTATAAACTAACGTGATAGTCAACGTTAAATATTAAAATATAAATTGTCACGTTACCATTCTTGTAATATTTACTTTCCAAAAATGCAAATTATCACGTGAGTTTGCAAATAAATTTGTTAAAAGAACCCTTCTGGCATTGCCATTTTGAAACTAAACATTTGCTTTCTTGGAAGAAGGCGCTGAATTCAATTAATAAAAGGCAGTTCATTATGTTCATTTGTGTAATGTCCAAGAAATTTTAATGAGTTTATTTTAATAAATAAACTAAGTCCATTTAGTGCGGTAAAATAATATAAGATGATTTTTCTATATTTTGAGTTTGTGTGATAAAATAAAACAAAGTATTTTATTCTTACACTTTGGCTTGTATGGCTTATAAAAATGGTAGCCTATAATAAAAGAATAGAAATAGACACATTTGGCCCATGTATGAGTTAAATAGTTGATACCTTTTATCCTCATGCATTCATTTAATTTAGGGGCATTTTAGTAAACACTACATGTGGTCCCTCACTTTAAGTAATGAAATAAATAAATAAGAAAAAAAAAAAAAAGAAAAGAAATGAGAGCAGCCCCCCCCCACGTGCAGCCTTTTCCTTTCTTTTCTTTTCTTTCTTTTCCTTTCCTTTCTTCTCCCCTGCTCTCGCACGCGCCTCTCCCTCTTTCTTTTCTTTTCCTTCTCCTTCCTTTCCCTGCCTTGCACACACTGACCGTGAGGGTGAGAGAGTGAAGCTGAGATTTGATTGGGGAAGAAAAGAGAGTGTTGGCCGAGAGATTTGTGGGAGGGAGATGCTGAAATCGTGTAGATGAAGAAGATGGGTTTTTTGGATTTTGGAAAGAAAAATCTGAACCGTAAGTCCCTCATCTCTACCTCTCATCTTTTTCACTTAAACTATTGATTATTTGTATGATTTTTGAGCTCAAAAACCACCCCACAATGGGCTGTACACGCAGTAGCTAGAGAGAGATTTTTCATTTTTCTAAACCTCTCTCTCTTTCACGTGTGACTAGAATTTGAACTTAGTTGGAGCAAAATCAAGTCTTCCATCATTTCAAGCTTTGGTAGCGACTATCAACGTTAGAACTTCCAATTTACCGATTGGATTGAGTAATTTCGAAATCCCTAAATTTTTCCTAAGTTAGGTCAAATTTTAGGTATTGAGATTAAATCCTCTAAATTAGCTTAGGGCTTTTGTATGTAGTGAGATTATATACAAAATGTAACCTTGGTTGTTGATTGAATAATGGATTGAAACTCTAATTTCACAATTAATGTAGTTTAGGCATAAACCATAATTTTAGTAGTTTTGATTAATTTGGGCTTTTGATGTTAAAATACTAGGAATGCTATTTATATGGGTTAATTACATTTAGAGTGTTAATTAACCCTAGTTTTTCTATGGGTTCCATGAAAAATGGGTATTTGCATAGCCTAGGTTTTAATATGACATATTAGAATTAGAGTGTTGTGGTGGTAGTTTTAAGCAAATTAATTTGAGGTTTTGTTATAAACCCTAGAATGTCAAGGGTTATTGATACTTGTGATTTTCAAGTATCATGGGTTATTTAGTTTAGAGTATGTGAGTATAGTTTTGATGTTTTAGCAATGTGTTTATGCAGCGGGCATTGCTTGAACGTTCGGTCTAGAATTTGAAACTCAACAAGCGGAAAAAAAAAAAGGGTAAGTATTTATACTTACTGAGAGTGATACACACCTTAAAGTATTTTCATGCTTTGTTTTCAATGTTTAGCAGATGTAGTACTTGCTAAACAAAATAAATGTTTTTATGAGATTTTGATGAAACAATATAAAGTTTTAAAAGACGAACCGATGATATCTTGTGACAATATATGGTTTGTGCTTTTGACTATCTTCTTGAGAATTTATGATGATTTGATGATGAGTTTTGATGCTTTGTTGATGATTTATGATTATGGCGGATATAGATATATGTATAATGATATGTTGAGTTTGTGATATTTGATTTGCTATTGATATTTGAGAAAATGAAATATGGCAAAGATTTATAAGATGATATGAACATAGAGTAAGAATTTGCATGATATTTCAGAGCATATGTATGAAGAGCATAAAGAGTGTATGTAAACCTGCGCCACAGGGGTTGTAAAGATCTGTGTGCAACAGAGTAAAGAGAAAGAGATAGAGTACAGAGTAACCCATGCCACAGGGGTTGTATGTGTGCACCAGAGACATTGCATAAGAGCATGATGATTTTATGATTTATTTACGATGTATTTATATGATGATTTGTGATATGATTTATGTGGATTTTATCATAGACGTATTAGTATGCATATGAGGTTTCATGGAAAAGCACATATGTATATTCTTACGGCTAGTTGCATATGATGATTTATTGATCTTTCTTATAGACATAAGTGATTGTATGCTTACGAGTTCGCTACGTGCAAGAACCTATGTATACTTTTATGTCTAGCTGCATATGTGATTTACGTTTAATTGCTTGGACATACTTATATGCTTGTGTTTTCACCCATAGGGGAAGGGATGCTTGTATATGAGTGTAGCCAAGTTATATGATATATTTATAACATAGTTGAGTGCGTATGTGTGCTAGTACAGGCGGGAGACTGGAACGTACATGCATGTACCCAGCTATTATACTATTTCTGATGTTTCATGACCACATGTGTTTACTTTATCAGCTGTTTTATGTTTCAAAATAAAATGCCATGTCTTTAGTAGCTGTTATTGTAAACTCATGTAACTAACACTTCGGTTCTTTACGAAAACTCAGTGGACTTTTATCCATTGAATCTGTTGACTCACTCATCTTCCTTTCCGCCTATGTAATCGTGGATGATCTCTATGGTTACATAGATATTGATGCAGGTACTGAGAGTTTGGACGATGATCCCGTAGCCTATTACCTCGGCTATTACGACTGATGTCGTGGGACATGTACATTTTGTATAGACTCTTATTTAGTCTATTCTTTTGATGTTGTGATGATGTATTCACAACTGTATTTTTGTATATATGGCTTGTGTCGCATGTGACACATTTGTATAGCCATTCTTTTGTATATTCACATGTAAAACTTTAATCAGTAGTATTTTTATTGTCAGCTCTACAGGTGTTTTGATTACTCCCTTTGATTATAAATGCTTCCGCTCAGTTTATATTCGATGTGATATATAACTCTGATATATTAGGTACTCTCATTATACATTGTGAGATACAGGTATAGCAGGTGTTTTCTATCACCCTGTGGCGATAGATCTAATTCATGATTACTCTATGTTTTCAAAAAAAAAAATAGCTACAGTGTAATTATGGATCGGGTCGTCACAGACAGTTTTTTACAAGCATGGTTCTGTTGTCAATACATTTAGTTCTGAATGTAGGCTT